>LPNX010755740.1:231962-305211 GCA_001517045.1 Pseudotsuga menziesii | reverse complement strand
AACATAGGAGCAAAGAAATCATGGAGTGTAGTTTCTAAGTTAAGTTGGTTCAAGAAGTAGAGTTTAAATGAAAGTTTTTGTTAGTTTGTGAGAGTGGGTATCATTGGGATTGAACCTAACACCCAAGAATGTACACAGGTCTACAATGAAAAATATTTCACGCCGATGCATCAGATCAATATCTAGAACAATGTTGCAAATATCTCCAATTTCTCCCAATATTTCCAAAACTTTATTGAGCTTTGAAGTTTTCTATTGTTCCTGATGTTTTTGGTATTTTTTGTGTTTTTCAGTTCCAAAATTATGCTTGTTGATATTTTCTGAGTTTTTCAGGTCCAAGTTTATGCCTACTAATATTTTCCCTGACATTTTCCCTAATATTTCCAATATGTGTATATCTGGGCCGTCAGTGATATATCCCAAGATGAAAATTGCAACATTGATCTGGAAAAATATTTGTAGCTAGGGATGCAATTTGGTAAGGGTGGTTGAAAATTGAATTATGGGTTTGAAGCCATTTTGGAAAGCATTTATCTTTCAATAGAAACTAGAGAAAAAAATCCAAATATGTGGAGAGGTGCACAATGTGAAATACTAAATCCCTATGACCTTCTTTCTCACCAGGAATGTGTTTCGAGTGCCTCTGTGCACTTCATAAAAACTTGTCAGGTTGCTTCAACAGATAGATTTTTCAAAGCAGAATTTTCTTGTTTTGGAACAACTCCAAACTTTTTGGTTTAATGATGAACCTAACAATGTAGAAATGTCAAGGATGTTAAAAGACCCTTGCCTAACTTGTAGAACATTTACATAGTCTATATTCTTGCCTCTAGTGATTGTTTTTCGCCTCTATGTATGGTAATCATCATCATCAACTAAATGTATGTGTGTGCACATGCATAAATACCCAATACACAACTCAATCAAACAAAAGAAAACATATTTATACCTTGATTTCTGGATCTTCACATTGTCTTCTTATGCTTTACCTTTCAAAACATCATTCAACATACTTCATTTTTTGTCCTGTTGCAATAGTTTCATGTTAGGACCCATCAAATATATTTATGTTTGTTTATGAAAATAACAAAAACAATCTAAATAAATACAATTCTATTACAATGTAAATTACAATACTATTCAACTATTCAAGTAAATTAATTGTTAAGAATATATCACCTGATAAAACATGGATAACCAAAAATACTATGTATATAAGGCCATCGATCTAATCAAAACTCCATCTATTGCCTATTAACTATGGAAATGTTTCTCAACACTATCTGTAACAAGTTCCAATCGAGGAGTCAAATAGCAATAGTGAAAATTACACAGTAAAAATATAGAAATAGATGTTTTTTAATGTATTCTTCCTTACCATTCATTGAGCTCCTCTTTGTTTTGAGAATAATTTAATATTCTATACTAAATAGGACCAGCCACATGAAGGTGGAAGCTCTTATGGCCCCTCCCCCCCCTCACATCACTCTCAACTCCCCAAACCCAATGCCTATACTTGCAAATAACAATTTATTTCACTATTTCACAAAGCAAATAACAATGCATCTACAATGCAAATTATTTCATTCAATAGTTGAAAAATGCTTTCATTAAATCATTCTTTAAAACATTCATTAAACCATTCAATCATTCAACAGTTGAAAAAACCATTCATTAACTCGTTCATTAAAACATTAATTTAGTCAATGGCAGAAAAAAAAAATCAGTAAACAATTCAGTAAAGCATCCATTCATAAAAGACTGATTTTGTGCTATGCTTTCAAAAATATATTTCAAATTTACAAAAAATTTAGAGTGATGGATTTATAAAAGGCCTATGCAGATATTCCGTGGCCTTGGAGTCCTATGTTTCCAAAATTTTCCATTCACCCCATTGCAATGCCAGACCCTTCTTTGAGAGCCTGTCTGCCTCCTTATTTCGCTCCCTGTAAACATGAGTGAAAGAGATTGATTCAAAGAATGAGAGAGAATGGGTTGTCTCTTCAAATAATGCATCTAGAGAAGTAGTTCTACATTTCTCTATCTTATTCATCCAATTTATAACCACCATTGAGTCACCATATACTTGTAACTGTCTGCAATTTCTTTCATTGGCAAAACAGAGAAGTAATTTCAATGTCATGAGTTCTGCATAGTTGTTGGTTCCAGTTCCCATGCCCAAAGAAATTTGAAAAAAATGACTTTGATTTAGATATAAGCATGCACCTCCTCATTTTGTGCGCTAAATGCACCTCCATCCAATTGCTAGACCTCCAGAGTGGCCGATGGCACTTTATGCTATGAAAGAGTATTGTGGAAGAAGTGATGTTAAACTAGTTTCAACTTCCAGCTCTGGACCCATTGTTTCTTGTAGAAGGATGACTTCTGGTGATAGAACCTCCATCATCCTTTTTAGGGAAAGATTTTTCCAGGTGCTTGCCAGACCCTTGCAGTTTAGGGAGACAAATTTCATTTGGGCACCCCATCTAGGGTTTGCACTGTTCTAAGCGCCCTAAAAATGGTTGTTTGTCTGCCACTTGCCTGATCCCTGAACGCCATGCTCTAGGCCGTAGAGAGGTGAGATGGTATACCTCTCCCTTTCCCTTTGGATGTGATCTTGGCATTTACCCCTAGTCCTTTTGTAGGGATTTTTGGTTTTTGAGGGATTGGAACGTCCCTTGAACGAAGGTGGAAACGGATAGAGGAGGAATGAGTGGGCGAATCATTTTTTATGGTGGAAGGGGAGGCTGCCTGGTTTGAATTGGAGGTACTTTTGAATGTAGGGGAGGAGGTGTCATTTTTTGGGGGAGGGGGACTGTTTGTGATAGGGGTAGGAAAATATTTTTCCTCATTCAAAGATAAACCATTCAGATGATTGCTAAGGGAAGAAGTGTTCATACCCGGTGGGGGAGACGTGATCGGATGCTATTCGATCTATTGAGGAGGTCCTTCTGCAGCTACTGCTCCAGCTCTTTTTGGTTGATCCAATGGTTGTTCTATGCCCTCTGACCTGAGAGGATTTTCGTCTGAAGCTGTGTTGGGATCAGTTTCTTTGGAGCTCGGGGCCTCTGTTTTCCTAACCCACTTCCTTCTTCCAGTTGTTGAGGGAACAAATTTTGGGCAGTTTCTTGCCAAATGTCTTGTTTCATGACATTTGTGGCATCAAAATGAGAGCCCTTCATAGTCCAACAACTATCTTTTTTTCTTGTTTTGCCATAAAAAATTAAAGGCTTTCGGAAGACTGGTTCTGATGTTCAAAGAGACTAGGATCCTGGCTACCTTTTCTATTTTTGTCTGCTGAAACAAGAGGCCCGCTTCAATGAAAGTCCCCAGCTCTTTCCCGATTTCACTAAGTGAGGTTGGGTTCCAGAATTCCAATGGTAGTCCTAGTAGGTGAACCCAGACTGGTATTGTATCCAATTGCTCTGTTTCCACATCAAACAAGGGGGTCCACTGCTTTAGCTGAAACGGGGTTTTCCCATATGTTGTACAGGAATAATCACCTTATAACCAAAGGTCTGGGATTACCAACATACTCAATAAACTTGCAGGAAATCGACTCTAGAGTGCAGTAAAAGAAATAGGAGGATGGGAAAGACTCACTCGATACACGACGGTTGATCCTAGCTTGTCCTCTTTTGCTCTGCTTTTCCTCCAAAGTCTTCAGGGATGCTTCTCCTTCACCTGTCAAGAGTCAATCTTCGAAATACAGTATGATTCATATATATAAGCAGGTTAGATCAATCATATACAAAATGCCGAAACATGAATATTTATCAAATCATAATATATGAAAGGCATTCAAGACACATATGGAAGAAGGATTCTCTTTATTAACAATAATGGAAAGAGTTCTGATTACAACCCAACGCCTGAGACAATGACTCCTCTGTAGCCAAAGGATTCTGAGTTCCACTGCTCCAAATAATTCTATATAAACTCCACCAGCATAAATTTGCTCTCCAAGTGTATGTATCAAACACCCTCCCCAAGGCCTGTATTTCAACAAGTCCGTTCCGAAATCATATCGGATCAAAAGCTGAGAGTGGCTAAGAAATGCACTAGCCAAGTCCCAGAAACTATTGAAAGCAGCAGAAGGCAATTCAATATACCATTTTTCCATCGTACTTTTCAAGGTTCTCTGGAACAGCCTCAACCTAACTGAATCTTCATTCAGCAAATTCGAAGAACACCATAGATGGAATGTGGTGGCATGAGCCCCAGGATCTTCACCAACTTTGCCTTCAAACTTAGGGATATCTGATGGCAATTTGGTGGGAACTGGTGGCCATAAGGGGTCATACCTCACCGGGTCATTCATCAATTTTGACAAATCTGGCAAGTTTAATGTTGCCAGAAATGGAAGTTTGGGTCGAACCGGGGTACTAAATGTGCCAGCTTGGGGATTAGAGGGACCTGCCGCCGAATTCCCATGGGTAAAAGTGGGGTTGCCCCCAGCCACCGGTTGCGAAGTGGGAAGAGTACTCTGAAACGGATTCCATACATAAGCCATGGGATTGTGTGTGGGAGGTGCAGTATAAGAAGTTCAGGCCGTCCCCATAGAAGTAGGGGTCTGGAAGACAGGAGTTGATATCCCTCCACTAAACAACGAAAAGGGAGAGCTTGTAAACGGGACCGAAATAGGAGTTTGGAAACTTTTCCCATAAGAGTTATTGTTCCCAAACTGCACTCCTACATAGGAAGGTGATGGACCTACGTATGGACTGGATGGGGGAATGTGCCCCCCATTCCAAGGAAATCCTTGGAAAAAGGCCGAGGATCCTACCGGACCAATCTGGGTAGTATATGGAAAGGAAGAAGGAATAATAGGTATACTGGGGATCCCAGTAACCATGTCACCAGAAGTACCTACTAGGTTTGAGTGAACCGGTGGTTGAACCACCCGGCTCGCTAGAGTCAAAGGTGTAGAAGGTAGACTAGATATAGGGGTACTTATCGGGGGAGGTAGTACCCCTTCAACCGGAACAGCTGAGGTGAACACAAAAAGACATTCTTCTATAGAAGACATGATCCTACCCATAGGGACACCTAATACAGGTGAATCAAAAGGTCTAACCTGAAGAATCACAGGATCGTTTAAATCAGTCAAGGGTGTGTTAAAGTTTCTCGCAAACTCGTCAGTCTGCAAGTCTTCTATCTCAACTATGTCAAGGTCAAAATGGTTAGCAATCAGTTCTGGTTCACCAAGAAATTCACTTATTCCTACTGGTTCAAATGAACCGTCCGTGTCCAATCTCCGCCTTTGGGGTGGAGGTGGAGGCTCCAATGTGACAAGAGGAGGAAGGTTTCTCAACCTTCTTGACCTTCTAAAAGGTTGGTCCTCCAAGATTGAAAATTTGACAAATCACACCCTAAGGCCAACTAAACACAGGAAAAACCACAGAACATACACTATAAAAATCCTAAAGCCTCAAGCAATCAAACAAGGGTGAAAGATATACTTTCCCGAAGAAAGCTGATGAACAATTACTTGGCGTCCTTGAAGTGGTTCTTAGGCACAAGCGGAGGAATCACCCAACCACCCTCTTACACTTTCAACAAGGGTTACCTTCCAAGCCCGTTCAAGGTGAATCAGAAATAGCCTTCCGGTTTACCTAGGTATGAACCCTAAAAGTCAAGAGAGTAAAGGCTACCTTAGCTATACCAACAATCTGGGGGCATAGTCGCAAGCCTGACTCATACGCATGGGTAGGGTAGCTGAGCCCGAAACTCTGTCTAGGACAGAATCCCCATATGTGTAAAAGTCCTGATCTACGCTTTGACAAGGATTCAGAGGGTTATCTCCTCTGTCCAAGCCTCCACGCGACATCGTGCTTAGCTCTTGTTTGAGAGGAGCTTCCCAGATACAGTCGATAAAGTCAAGGATTTACCTAAAGAAAGGTTCACTATGTCTGAATTTTAAAACTTGTGGGAAGTTTACACTTCCTAGCCCACAAGTCTAGCCTAAGCTAGTAGGTGAAAGGCCCCTAAAAACAAAACTCACTAGTAAATTTTAATTATGCGTTCATTTTAAAGGGTTGTTTCTTACTTAGAAGGAAATGGAGTGATGTACTTATGGTGTTTTTGACTCAATAAGAAATAAATGAAAATAAAGGTGTATTTTTCAAAGCAAATTACCACTATAAAAGCAAACTTCTTTTTCTTTTTTGTAAATGTATATTGATGAATTGAATGCAAACGATAAAAGAAACTAAGCCTATGTTTTTTGTAGCTTTTGAGATTATATTTTTAAACTGAAATAAACACTACCTATGCAAAAGCAAACTGCAAAAGCTTGACAATGTTTTCTTTTCACTTTTAAAAATGCTCAAACTCTACCATGCACCTAAAATGCACTATACTTGAGTAAACTTGGATCTAATTAACTGTATAAAACCAACAAACTGAAGCAAACAGGCTAACAGAACCAAGAAACAACCAACAAAGGAAGGCTAGGAACCCTAGCTTGGGTGCACACAATGACAAAAAATCACTGTAAACTTATAAAGGCAAGTGAAAACCAACCACTGTTAAAAGACAGACTGGAAAAACAAAGCCCAAGACCCTGATCACTGATCTAGACAGAGGCACTTCACCCTATAACCCAAACAGGCCAAGCTACTTCAGCATGCAAACATAAAATAATCCAAGAAAAAGAAACTCAAGGGATTTTGAAAAAGCACGAAGTGTGGTCACCAAAATATTTCAGACAAAGAGCACAGTATTCATAAAGAAAATCAACTGACAAACAGGAATTACAGAAAGAGAGGGACAAGAAAACCCTAACTTAAAAAATCCCTATTTCTAGGCTTGTACGCGACTGTGTAGAAGGGCAACTCGCGTACTGTACGCGACTATCCAAGAGAGCAACCCGCGTATGCAGGCCTCTATATGCGACTGTGCAGAAGAGAAACCCGCGTATAGGTACAAATTTTTTCTCAAAAACTAAGAAAAATCCACAAGACTTCCAAACACCGTGACAAGTATGAACCGAGATAAAATACCACACACAAACTTCAAAGCAAATACTGGTCAGGGGTGACAGAAACAACCTACAACAGTCTGGGCTCCCCATCGGAGTCGCCAGTTCTATTGTACAGGAATAAACACCTTATAACCGAAGGTCTGGGGTTACCAACATACTCAATAAACTTGCAGGCAATCGAATCTAGAGTGCATTAAAAGAAATAGGAGGATGGGAAAGACTCACCCGATACATGAAGGTTGATCCTAGCTTGTCCTCTTCTGCTCTGCTTTTCCTCCAAAGTCTTCAGGGATGCTTCTCCTTCACCTGTCAAGAGTCAATCTTCCAAATACAATATGATTCATATATATAAGCAGGTTAGATCAATCATATACAGAATGTTGAAACATGAATATTTATTAAACCATAATATATGAAAGGCATTCAAGACACATATGGAAGAAGGATTCTCTTTATTAACAATAATGGAAAGAGTTCTGATTATAACCCAATGCCTAAGACAAGGACTCCTTTGCAGCCAAAGGATTCTGAGTTCCACTGCTCCAAAGAATTCTGTATAAACTCCATCAGCATAACTTTGTTCTCCAAGTGTATGTATCAAACACCCTCCCCAAGGCCTGTATTTATACTAGGTGAAATAAGGCAGTTTCGAAGGTTGAGACAGTTAAGGTGATTAAGGTAAATGGCTTAACTAATCTCAAGTAATCATGTGTTTTATTTTTAATGTCAAAGGACATATACACGGGTATCAATACTGGAAACTCGCGTATGACCCATGAGTTGATCTAAGGGTAACCCGCGTATACATCTATACGCGACTTGCAACAACTGACACTCGCATACAACACGCGAGTTGCATATATAGAAAAGTCGCGTATATGACTTGACATAGCTAAAGGGTAAAAATAACCAGCTGGATGGATGATGAATGTAGTTCATACTAAGCCCATCTATAGTGTTTTGGGAAACCCTCAATCCATATATGTCCTTTTGTGTGCCAACATGAGGGATGTCGCCACTCGGACAGAGAGGTGCCATTCAGGTGGATAACACCATATGTCCAGACTTTGTTGCATATGAGGTCTGCATCCTCTCTGCATTTGAACTGGAAGCCAAACCATCCCTTTGCAAGCACATTAATAACCAGGCCTTCACCTTGAAGCCCTGTCCAATTTCTCCTGACCCATTCCTTCATTTTCCCCAGGGTGGGGTTTCTTCCTCTGATTTTCTTGACTAGGGCTAATCCGTCCATCTCCAGTGCTTCTTCCATGCTGCACCCAACTCCACAAATTAGGTTAAAATCTCTTCTAGAGGGATTTAAACATTGATTCTTTCATTTCCTGGAGGTGATTTGGGTGCCTTCGTATTCCGGGGTGGAGTTCCCATTCGAGATTCTGTCCAATTGTTCAGCGGCTTCTCCTGTGTGTGCTCCCTGTGACACTGAAGGATCAATTTCCCTGTTTTGGGTTCCTTGTGGTTCCGCATAGGGAAGTTTGACAAAAAGGGTTGCTGCAGCTATTCTCGAAGTTTGGCTGGAGTGGAATAATGAGTACGTGCCTCCTCATAAGGCCGGGTTCAATGGCCGTGCTGCGAACACACATAGCATCTCTTCATCTGGCGGAGAAACCGGAACCCCACTCTCGCTTCCAGCTGTCAAATTTTCCAGTGTGTTCTACACTGTGTCTGGGGACGGTATACCGGTAATTTTCGATGAGGAGAAGATGTTGAGCTCTTGCTGCCATGGGTCAATAGAGCTATTTTCCATGTCTACCGAACCTACTCCCAAATTCACAAAAACCTCCAAATCGAACTAACTGTCCAAAACAAATACCTTTCATTTCTTATTATATATTATTATATATTATATCTATTTTATTATTATTTTATATTATATGTATTTTATTTTTAATTATTTTTTTTATAAAAAAATCTATACCGCCCGTCGGATATCCGATGCGTCAGTGTCGGATAACCGTCGATTTTTCTTTCACAGACGTCGACGATCCGACCCTGGTAGTGTCAGTTCCCCGTCGGATATTCGACGCGTCAATATCGGATAACCTTCAGTGTTTCTTTCACAGACGTTGAAGATCCAACCTTGTTAGTGTCAGTTCCTCGACACTACCAGGGTCGGAAATCCGACTCACGCGTGTCGGATATTCGACGGCTCTATAAATATTCTATTATTATCATTTTGATGATTGATTGCTGTCCAGCACATCCATGCGAAATGTCGAATGATGTCGGATTCTAACGTCAAAATTTGGGTTCAAATACTATTGTGAGTCTACATGCGCAGTAAATACAGCAGTAAGGAGATAGTAATAGACCTCTAATAGAAAACATGAAGAGACATTACAACAAATATAATGTTACCACTGTTATGCAAGCTTAGCATGACATATAGGAATTGACGTATATATTTTATTGGTTCATCTTCAATACATGAGGCAGTGGCATACAAAGAATGAGAACACCAAGGGCATAATGAGTGGTAATTTCATCTTAATTGACAGTTCATGTTGCTGGCTTTTTTATCAAATCAAGGCAGATTCAGGATGATTTCAATCACCATTTATGGAACGATTGGTGGAGACATTAGTGAAGCAATGTTGGGAATGATTTGATGATAGATGTGGTCCCTGAAGCAATAGATAGGTACTTCAAATCCATGGGGTCCGATTTTTGGATTCAAACCCTGTTTGGGATAGATATTCGGTTCTGCAGAAGAGCTTGTCACAGAATTTGGTAGTGTACTGAATTATCAAGATGGTTTGGCCAGAGATTTGAAAAGGAAATATGAAGGATGGAAAAGCTATTATAATTCAGGGACTACATTTATATCCTAGTATTTTGACTTATGCAAATTCATATTCTTTGGAGGACACTTCACTTGATCATGACAAAAAAGAAAAGGAAGAAAACACTTCAATAGATTCCCTAGTCACTGAAGCTTCTGATGCTCTAGAATCTAAGGTTACAACCATAGTGGATGCAGGAATTCGCAACACAAAGACACCTAAAATTTCAATGAAACAATGATGAGAAACACACCCATTGATGTTAAGGAATGTCAGGTGATTCATACTATCTTGAAGATGGTTGATTTTGATTAGAAAGGTATTCTAGAGCTATGCTACGTGGGATCTCCCCCCACCCCCTCACTCCCTCTCTTAAAGCTTGCTTCCTTCGGAAGCGAGCTCCCAATTTTGGGAGCATGCTCCCGAGGAGCTCCCTTCATTTCCTATACTAAAAGATCCAATACTAGATTGATCATTTGATGACAATGTTATGGTACCTCCCTTCTTTGCCAAACTCTTACAAAGGTTTTTATGGTTGATCAATTGATGATAATGTTATAAGTTTTAACCACTAGATGATTGATGTTACATGGTTTAATCCATGCATTCTATAGCTAATTCAACATCCTACATGTTTTTTAGATATAAATCCATAAAAATATATTAAAATACATACTATACAAAAAACGCTCCCAAAATGAGAGCTTTTGAAAATTTCACTTTTTGCTCCCCTCCTGCTCCCCGCTCTCAACAACTTAGTTCTAGAGGAATGGATGTCTAGAAGATCCATTGATAGTAAATGTCCAACCAATGATAAGAAAGCGTTTGATAAGAAATTTGAAGACACCTAGAGATTACTTTTGCTTATTTGAATCATAGAGAAAGACAGAAGTAAATATCTCTCCCGCAAGTTTTCCTCAAAGATTGGTCTGGTGACACAATCTTTTACAATGCACTCAATAGGGTAACTCAATCAAATACAACGTGTAACTACTATAGTAGATTCCTAATAAGTAATATGCAGGGCCTGGTTTCTCTAGTGTATCTTTGGCACTTCAACGTGTAGTTCTTGTAGTAGATTTTGCCTTAGGTTGAACCATACACTTGCAAAAGGGGCACCTTATAGTTGGTGGTTGTATGTCAGCAAGTCACGTGCAAATCCCCTTCAAATATAGGAGCTTGATCAGTCAAAATAGTGTAGTTTTAACATGTGCATGCTAATGTGATACATTTAGAGAAAGATAGTGATTAAGGCTAGGTAATATTGGCACTTACACAATAGTTAGGGAGCACATGTATGGAGAAAAGATGATGTTTGTTATAGTCAACATGTAGGGTGCCTTTATGTGCCATGATTACAATCATTTATGTGCCACTATGATAAATCAAGATCCAAAAGTACTATCAAATGAATCAAGATCATTGACATTGAAATTGATATATCTGATGTTATGTCGTATGTTTTTCGAACACAATTCCTAGCTCTAAGCCTAGTGCAATTCCTAGCGCGGTTCCTTTCGAAATTTCTGGCATTATTCCAGGCATTATACCTGGATCTATACCTGGCACTATGCTAGATGTTCTCTAGGTGCAATTCCTGGCTCTATAATTGGCACTATGTTGGATGTTTTTCTTGCCAAAATTCATGGCACAATTCCTGTCGCTAACCCTGGATTAATATATGGTGTTATGTTATTCAAGACATTTTTTTGGAGGCTATTCTTGGCGTTATATGGGATATTTTTTTGGATGCTAATTGGGACGTTAACTTGGATTCTAATTGGGATGGTAATTGTGATGATAATTGGGATGCTAACCGGGACGTTAATTGGGATGCTAATTGGGATGCTATTTGGGACGCTATTTGGGATGTTATTTGGGATGCTAATTGAGATGCTAATTGGGATGCTAATTAGCATCCAAAATAGCACCAACTTTTAAAAATGGACGCAAATAATGCCATTAAAAGCGCCATCCAGTGGAAAAGTGTCCACTTTATCCAAAAAAGGATGAAAAATACACTAAAAGTGATAGTGGATGCTAAAAAGGAAGCTAAAAGAGACGATAATCATAGGGTTTTGTTGTAGTGTCTACTTCAAGGGAAGTACAAGTGGTAGAAAGTTTGACTCTAGGCTGGAAGGGAGAAGGGGTTGATTTACAATATTCCATGTGGAAGCGACGAAGAAGGTCACAAGCATACTTAGACTGGGAAGAAAGATTCCTTATTTGGTTTGCAAGACTTGGAGACCAAAATAATAATGCAAATGTCCTAAGTCTGATATTTCAAATTTTTGCTTAAGACTGGATTTCACATGGGTTATAAGTTTAGGGTCACTACCCGTAAGGATAAGATCATCAACATAAGGAACAAGTATGATGAGATGGTTTCCTACTTTCTTGGTATAGACATTGGGGTTAGAATGGCATCTAGAAATACCAGTGTCAAGGAGAAACATATCCATTTTGACATACCAAGCTCTAGGAGCTTGCTTAAGGCCATATAACGATTTCTTAAGGAGACAGGAAAGGCTAGAGTTATCCTAAACATATCTAGGAGGTTGTTCCATGTAAATTTACTCCTATAAATCACCATGTAAAAAGGCAGACTTGTCATCCATTTGATGGAATTCCCAGTTATGTAAGGCTGCAAGGGAAAGAACAAGGCAGATGGAATTAATTTTTGCGACAGGAGCAAAGGTTTCATTGTAGTCAATCCCTTCAACTTGGGAAAAACCTTTGGAAACTAACCTTGCCTTAAGTCTTTAACACTTCCATCTGATGCATACTTAGTTCTGTATACCCATTTACATTTGACAATTTTGCTTCCTTTTGGAAGAGGAACAAGATCCCAAGTATCATTCGCCATTAAGGAACGATATTCTTCATCCATAGCTGCATCCCAATCTAGATTTCATGAAGCTTCTGCAAAATTTTCTGGATCATGATTCTCGTAAACTTGAGCTAAAAGAGAAGAGGCTCTCTAAAACTGAGAACGTGTTTGACGTTGATCTCTAGGATCACTGGCAAGATCACCAGCTGCTTCACATGTTGAGCGGACCCATCGAGGAAGCATTGGTGCTGGTGCAATTGGAGGAACATGAGCACATGGAGGTGGATTTTCATCCTCACTGTCATCATCAGAAACTGGAGTTGGAAACATGTCATGGAAGTTGGAAGAAGAAGAAGAAGGCACAATTGTCAAATCAGGCTCGTAGAACAAAGATGGCACACCCGCCAAGTTAGGCTCACAGGCCAAGATATTTTCATCAAATTTAACATCTCTTCTAATGATTATATCATGAGAATGTGGCTGAAGAAGTCTATAACCTTTTACATCTTCTGAATATCCAACAAATATCCACTTTTCACTTTTAGGCTGCAATGCTTTCCGTTTTTCATCCGAAATGTCAGCCCATGCTTCAAAACCAAACACATGAAAGTGATTTACATATGGTTTAATTTTACTCCATGCTTCTTTCGATGTTATACCTTGTAAAAATTTAGTGGGTGTGCGATTAAATATGTAATTTGTACAATTTATGGCCTCAACCCATTATTGAAGACTTAGTCCCTTAGATTAGATCATACAATTAGCCATTTCTTTTGAATTGCGGTTCTTCCGTTCAGCTACACCATTTTGTTGTGGTACATATGGAACAGTGTGTTGTTGTTGGATTCCTTGTTCAGTTTAGAAAGTAGTGAACTTGTTGTTAACATATTCTCCTCCATTGTCAAATCTTAACTTAATAATTTAATGACCAGATTGTTTTTCAACAAGGGCCTTGTAGGCCAAGAACATGTTAAATACTTCGCTCTTAATTTGTAGGAAGTAAACACAAGTGCGTCTGGAGTAGTCATCAATGAAAGTTAAGAAATATTTGAAACCAGAAAAGGATGCAGATGGAAGAGGGCCACACAAGTCACTATGCACAAGCTTCAAGGGAATCAAGGTGTGCCAAGAGGCACGTTTTTCAAAACTATCCCGATGATGTTTTCTAAGTACACAACCGAAACAAACACTATCCTTGCAAGATACCATCGGAAGACCACTCACCATATTTTCTTTACATAGTTGTTGCAATGAGTGATAATTTAAGTGACCAAATCGCTCATGCCAAAGTTTGCTCAAGTTATCACTATGAGCAACAAAAACTGAAGAAAAAGGTGATGACCCAAAGTTGTTAAATTTGTACAACTTGGTAATATCATCAACAGTTCCAATAGCAAGGACATTTTGAGGATTTTTAAAATCCTTGATTACAAATTGGTGAGGTGTAAACGCCACAGTTTTACCTTCACCCGAATGAGTTAATTGATAGACTGATAACAAATTGCAGAAAATTTTTGGAACACATAGTACATCACTGAAATGACCATTTTCTACTAGAACTGTTCCAGATCCTACAACACTTCGAGATCTATCATCACTAACAAATATTTGTTTGGTGTTACATTCATGCATAGTAGAAAAGATGGCTTGATCCTTAGCCATATGATAAGATGCTCCAGAATCAATGAGCCATTCAATTGAAGTAGAAGAAGAAGATGCAGTATAAGAGTAACCAAAAGCACAAAGTGCATGTCCATGAGAGGTATATTCTGAAGACAAATCTACGCTAATGTGGTGCTTCTCCATTGCTCCTTCCAAGGCTGCCATCTTCTTGAAACACTTAGATTCATCATGATTATCTTTCCCACAAAAATTGCAATGACGCTTAGTCTTCTTTCCGTTTGGCTTGGATCCTTTGTCATTTAAAAAAAAAAGGAGTTGACTGAGAGGGTTTGGGACCCTTGTTGTTTGGCTTATTATTGTGAAAATTCTATTTCTTGGGAGGCTTGGAATTTTCTTTCTGTTGGGACAATAAGGCTTTCCCAGATGTATCTGCATTGTTAATTATTCCAAGACGAATGAGCTTATCTTGCTCTCTAATTAAGGAATCACAAAAGGATTCAAGACTAGTATTTTGATAGCTAGCTGCAGTCAAGGGTTCTTTCATGGAGTAAAATGTAGATACAAAAACAAAATATGTAGGTCCAAGTTTGGAAAGAATATGATAAATACATTGTTTGTCTTATTTCTTAATCTTGCATTCTGCACATAAGAGTCTAAGAGTTTTATACTTAGATAAATAGTCTTGAATGCATGAAAAATAATTTGGATTCAAGGAAATCAACTCATTCTTAAGTTGATGACCCCAAATTTCATTGCGTTTACCAAACACAGATTCCAAATTTTCGCAAGCTTGATCAGGTTCATCAATTCCAGATATGTGGAATCGCAAATCAGTAGAGATTAACATCCCAATCCATCCACAAGATTCATCACATCTATTTTCCCATTTAATTTTCTTATCATCATCAGTGGGTTCTCTTTATTTCCCTGAGGCTATCCTGAAAAGTCCCCTACTTCACAGAACATCCTCCATATGATATTTCCATGAGAAATAGTTAGAACTTATAAGTATAATATCACAAGGGATGGCCATACTGTAAATTAATGGATGAAAGAATATAAACTAACTGTCTGTCTGCAAAGAGCTCGAAAAAATACGCGGTTTTAAAAAAAATGACAATGAAAACTGATTCTAGATGATGAAGTTATTCTTGATCAAAGAAAATGTTGATGATGTCCCCAATAGTGACATGATAGATATTAACTTGACCAACTAAAAAAAAGAACCTCCCTCTTCCCAAGATCAACCTTTGACAATCACTTTACAATAAAGTAACTTGAAAATAGAAATTGCATGCACTAAAAAGTAGCTTAATAAGACTTGAACTCAAGACCTATTAAGGAATAAAGCAACTTTGGACCAAGTGAGTTAAGTTTAAAAGATACGTAAAACAAATGGAAAGAGGAAGGGTTTTTTTTTAACTCTTCTCTCTCATTCTTTGTGCTTGCCTTTTTTTTCCTGCAAATCACAAAAAATGAAAAACAAAAACAATTTTTTTTTTCCACACAATGGGGTTAGATCTTGGTTAGCTTACCCAGAAAGTCTACGTTTTCAAGTTTTCTTGTTGTTTCTGATTTGTCGTGATCGCACAAGGTGCACGACAAAGAGCATACGTAGCCAAGAAGACAAGAAAAAAAACTTTCCCTTACTATTTCTGATTCGCCGCAATCGCGCAAGGTGCACGGAAAAGAGCATACGCAGCCAGGGAAGGCAATAGTCCGAGACTAAAACAGTAAAAATCTAATAATAAAAATGATAAAATATAAGAGATTTAAAAAAAATAAAACAAATCCGTCACTGTAACATTATACCTTCAGATTTGCCAAAATGGGTGTTTGTGGAACAAACGGAAACAATTTTCAATGAAATGAAAACTATTTCCCAATAGAAATGACACTCCGGACGAAATGGAACAGCTCCCATAGGTCACAAATGCATAGAAAATCCAGAACCAGAAACCCTTTCAAAGTTTCGGCAACACCGGTTCCAGATTTTGATCAAAACTGAAAGCGGCTAATCGAAAACGCTCTGATACCATGTTTGGGTACACAGGGTACTCCCAAAAGACCGAACACCTTGAGAAACCAATTTACACAAATAGATCAAAGATCAAAACACCGAAGTTTGTCACATGGTTAAAACCCTCAAGAGGGAAACAGTCCATGGCCCCAACCAAATAGCTACTTGGAGCAATTTATTATGCAAAAGAAAGAAAGTTACATGAGCTTCTCATAATCGATCAAATAGCCAAGGACCCTCCATGATCTTTAAATAGAGATCATGGACCAATCGGGTGTTAAGCCACATATCAATGGTAGGTATGATCTAAGAGAAGTTGAACTGTCGGATCACTCTATGTCTAGAACATATTGTGACCGTCGGATTAGAATATTTACAAATGCATACTAATGCATACTAAAGAAACACACTTTTACCTAACGGATATATTACACAATTTGATCTTAAGTAACTCCTAAGTGTCTAAATATCCTAACACATATAAATCTCATCAATAATCCAAAGACATAAATCAAACCATAGAACACAGGATATACCGTGGGAAAAACCTCTACTGATTCAGAGGATTAAAAACCCAGCAAACGATCTTAGAGTATGATTGATAAGTAACAGGGAATGATTACAACACAATAGCATATTGATTTCACCAAGAGCACCACAGAGTAGAGATCGAATGGAACATCTTATCTAACTTGCCAAGTGCATAGCACTTTAATAACAAGTCAAATTAGGTTTTACAACAAAAATAGAATGGTTGCATGTAGAAACAACTTGTTAACACTTAGAACACCGATCCATATTTAATCATGCACCCCATACTGATCTGGTGTAAAGATGGCACTCCATAATTATCTTCCACATGAAGATATGCACCTTCCATTATTTAACTAACTCTAACTGAGTATTTAACTGAATTGAACTGAATGTAACTGAGTTGAATTGAATGTAACCGAACAGAATTGAATGTAACTGAACAGAACTGATTGTAACTGAACAGAGTTGAATGTAACTAAATAGAACTAAATGTAACTGAACAGAACTAGTGCATCTCCATCAGTGTTTATTTCCAATAACCATTTGCATAAATTAAGGATTTGAACCCTTAATTAACTGAACTTGTTTACCATTACTACAATTCAAATTCTCTCTCTCTATCTCTGTGCTTATATTAATTATCTCTGCAATGGTCCATGTGTGTTTTTATTAATTAATCATATCATATCCATAAGATCGTTTCCGAACCTATGTCGATCATATGTATTGCCCCAGGTCATATAGTCATATGCTAAAGTAAATCACTCTAGGGCAGGGATGATTTTAAGGAACCATACTTATTTAAAAGTGTATAAATGTTGGCGAATCTTACCAATTCTTAAAATGCCAACTATAAAAAGTTTGGCGATATTTTTCAAAAAATATTTTAATTTCCAAGGATTTTATATCGTTTATATAATAATTTGGCAATTTTTTGGGTGAAATTTTTTTACCCCATCAGTATTGGGCGAAACAGGGCTTCAAAAAATGCAAAATGGTGAATCTTTTTTTGGAGAAAAACATGGAAAAATAGCCCATTGGGCTAAATTTCGCCCCTAAAATTATCCCTGCTCTAGGGGTAGATAATCCCTAAAGGAGACTTGTAGCACCTGTTGACCATGACTAGCCATACATCACATAGTATATCTACTTTACATAGTAAAGTACACCACCTCACAACATGAGGATATTCGTAGGACTACACAAGCCTACTATCCACCTCAATCATATGAGGATATTTGTAGGACCAAACAAGCCTACTTTCCACCTCAATCATATGAGGATATTCGTAGGATCACACAAGCCTACTGTCCACCTCAATCATATGAGGATATTCATAGGACTACACAAGCCTACTGTATCACCACCTCAATCATATGAGGATATTCGTAGGACTACACAAGCATATTGTCCACCTCAATCGTATGAGGATATTCGTAGGACTACACAAGCCTACTGTCCCCCTCAATCATATGAGGATATTCGTAGGACTACCCAAGCCTACTGCTCACCTCAATCATATGAGGATATTCGTAGGACTACCCAAGCCTACTGTCTTGATATTACTCACAATACTTTACAACATCACCACCTCAATCATATGAGGATATTCATAGGACTACACAAGCCTACTGTCTTGATATTACAAGACTGGAGAATGACTCCCGATGTTGTAATCTCAATAGTGTGGAGGGTGTTCCTTGTGCCACAAACAAGACATTATACACCAATTTGGTGTTTGGCTTGGTTCTGACCTTAAAATTAGATTATTATTATTATTATTAGTCAATATAAGCTTAGGAATCCCATGGATTAGAAATTTTTGTTTATATTCACTTAACTTTGTCTTAACTATTGCCCCTATAGTGAGTGAGGAAGGAGGTGATGGCATTTATCATGAGCCTACATTAGTCCAATCAACCTGGTTGGACAGATGGCTGACGATATAAGACAAGTGGAGATGATGGGAATGCATGGCATGGGATAGGTATTTTCCCACGACACTAGGAAATAATGGGTATGCAATCTAGTAGAATGAGTGGTGTTCGAAAACATGTGATTGAAAAATTGTCAAACTAAGCCGCAATAATAAACTAGTTCCTTTCACATTTAATCATTATGGAATTTTTACACTTAAGCAATGAAAATTTTAAATTAGGGGAAATTTCTTCAGGACATTGTGTCAAGACTTGTTATGACTCATGGAAGTGATTAAATTCTTAGGAAGATGAGCCATGTGAATTTAATGTGATGCCCCCAACCCCAAATCCAAGGCCAAGGACACCCAAAAACCTAAGGGGGGGGCTGAATCAAAGAAATGCACAATGGAATTAGGGTAACAAAGGTTAGGAGAACATACCAAAGAGCCACTAAAATAAAAAATTCAACCCTTTAAAATGAAATGACTGAATAGAAAGTATATCATTCCCTAGTACACATATTATGCAAGGTAAATGTAGGCATGAAATGAAACGAAATATTAGCAATCCATTAAAATGATTTCGAACATGAAATATTAGATCCATTACATCCATTTAACTTTAATATAATTAGGTATGCAATCTACCATAAACAATGTAAATAAACAGATGCATATAGGATTCCACAATCAACCATATTAATAGTGTTAAAAAAATCAAATCTACTTATTGCTACCTACAACCATATTAACTTAAACAAAACTAGATTTGAATGCTTCCATCTATATCCATCTAAGCGATGAATAGATCATTTCTCATGGTTTCCACCTACAACCATGTAAATGACAACAAAATTAGATCAATGAGCACATATATATCAGAAATTGCAGTAAATAAACATATAACAAAATACTCATCTCAATGAAGAAAAAATAGTTTCAACATGACAACATTTCACCCTCCCATAGACATACCATGATCATGCATATTTCAACATGAAATTCACCCCCAATATGAGGCCATAGATCCACAAGAGAGGTACTGTCAAAACAAAATGTATACCAAGAAAAATGCCACACAAAAACAACTATATTTCAGTCAAAGAAAAATGTTTTTCAATGAAACAAAAAGTATTCCTTACTCGAAACGTCATTCTGGATGCAATGGAATAGGTCTCACAATCCATAAATGCTCAAAAATATATGAAATGGAACATATGGGTGCACCCCTATCAACAAAATGAGAATACCACAACTACACCTTTCATCATATAAGCATTCCCTTCCATCTATAATACCCGGTGAGTTGTGCTCCCCTTGCTACACAAGCCTTCAATATATCACCACCCTCACCCAGGATTTATGAGTTAGATTGGGAATATACAAGAAACTGGAGAAGAACTCATGTCGTGTTAGAATATATCCATCTTCAATCACCATTATAGGGTATTCAAACCTCATTACAAGGCCTTCACTCTTCCTACAATGCAATGCATCTCCTACTCAAGATCATGTATTTCCAACACAAGAGATAATTCCCCTCCATTGGAGAGCTCAGAGAGAGAGAAGAAGAGTGAAAGAGAGCCAATTTGAATCCTTCTATAGCCATTTGATTTTTCAAGAGAGTGACCTGAATTCCAAAAGAGGTAACTCAAATTTAGTGGGGGTTACTCAATTCATGAGAGAAAAGTTACAATTAGAGATTCTTTTTCCTAGAATAGAAATAGGTGAAACAAGAGTGGGGTTACACTTTTTTTCAAGGAGTGCAAGATAAAAATAGCCAATGAAGGAACATGGGAGCATGAGGAGCATCACAAGAGGATTGGAATCACCAAATAAAGAGATCACTAGCCAAGAGGGTCCCACCAAACATCAAAGAGGCTGTATAGTACCTCCATAAGCCAAATTAATAAAAAAATAGGTTCCAACAAGTTATGTGAGGAGAGAAACAACTCCTAGTCCCCAACCCCCTCACATGTGGAAACCTTGGCCCCCCATTATCGTTAGTTGTCCATATTGATCTAGTTATTTATTAACTAATGATAATAAAATAATAATGTCCCAGTCCATAATCCCTACACCTTGTGCCACAATGACAAAACAATAATAACATGTGTCCAAGGCTTAACATCTGGGGTATTACATACCCCTCCCTCTTGCAAGATATCTGTGGATGTGATTATATATATTCTCTTTCATTCAATTCTCACATAAATACATATCAATGGTATCAAAGGAATCTACTCTATGTTGTCTCTCAGTGCATGTCCGCGACAAAATATGAATATCAATATTTAGGTCTTGAACTAGTTGATCTTGAGAGAGAATGCCTTCAGCAACCCAAACCTCAGTGGATATCATCTCAAATATATGCACAAGGGATAAAAAGGATTTTACATGCATATACAATAGTGCATATCATCTTAAATATATAAACAAGGTAGGAATTCCCATGCTCATATCAATGTCTCAAAGTTTGATAAGATCTAGAAGGGACTTGACCATGTTCCGACCGCGTTTGCTTTGAAGAACTAGTGTGGGAACAATGACATACTGAAGGGATGCAGGATCATAATAACTGATACTTTTTTGGAACTAAGAGGGTTCAACCATATGGAATTACTCAAAGCACTAAAGGTTTGAATCAAGTTGAATTTGGTAATAGTATCTATAATTGGATATCATGGGAAGCATGTGACTAGGGATTCCATAACTCTATCGCCATCGCACTTAGATATTTGGATCAATACATAATTGGAATAGAATCCTCCAATGATGGGAGTCATGGATATATGAGTTATTCAGCCAAATAACGAAAGGACCATTGTCATGTACAAATCTCAATGGTGTGATGATTGATTTGGTGTCGAGAACACAAGAAACAACCAAGTTAAGGGGAATTGGCATCTTCCCTTAGTTGGTTTAAGGGACTTATCAATAATGGTTATGAGGTCAAGGTACATGATTCCTATAGGTATATATTCTAGAATGAATGTGTTGATGTCGATATAAGAAGACTTGCAATTTCTAAGGTAATGATATTTCCTTAACAAAAGCATGATGGAAACCATGAATATAAGAAGGAACACTTGACAAGAAACTGAGACACTATTTCAGGGATACAAGAATAACTGAGGAATGGAATAAAACTTTCTTTTTTTAGAGTATTAAGGAAAGGATGACCTAGAATCATGTGTGGGGTTTCTGAAGGGTATCAAAGAAAGGACACAACTGGGGTTTCAAGGGTGAATTACATTTACCAAAGGGGAGGGACTTGTTACTCTTGGGGAGGTGTATACTGAGTGGGTATGACTCCAAGGGTGACTCATCAAAAAATACTTTGAACAAAAGTGATCGGGGATGCTGCCAAAGAAGAGACTATGCATGATCTACAAGAGTGCTAAAAAACACTTTTGATAAATGATTTCTATGGTGTATGGAAACCGAAGGAAGAGTACTAGGGAACACTCTAAAAAGTCATGGATTCCCAGAGTGTGTTAGCATTTGTGAGCCGAACAAAGTTCGCACACACATAAAACTTATCTAAAATATCTGGAATATTAAATAATCCATAATATTTAGAACATAATGTATAAAATATAAATATTGAATAAGATACAAATATGATTTTTACAATATAATTTAGACCCAAATAAATAGGCCTACATGTGTTGTTTCACATGAAAGGACATGTCTTTTACTAAACTTAGATAATTAATAATTTCTAATTATTAGTTATATTTTTTATTTTTATATTTTATTTATTACATTTCCTTCCCATCAAGATGATTTGTCCTCTCTTGCGGATAATCCTTTTTCCCACTCCTTGTAATATTTTATTTTTCTTACTTTTTGTTCTCTTCTTCTTATTTGCAGTATATATTTTTTATTATTTTCTCCTTTTTTATTTTTAGATTAAATTTGAATGAACTTTTTTTTTTCCAAATCCTTGCATTAAAAAAAATGGCCAAGGGCCAAGTTTCGGAGAATCTCCAAGAAGGGTTTATGGCCAAAAGTTTGAATTTGGACAAGGTCTTAGATTACATGGCCAAAATACAAGTTCTGGAGAAGCTCCAAGAAGGGTTTTTTCCCAAAGGTCGAAATCAATTCCAAGAAGGTGCTCTGATACAATGTGAGCTTAACAAAGTTTGCTCACACATAAAAGTTATCTAAAATATCCGGAATATTAAATAATCCATAATATTTAGAACATAATGTATAAAATATGAATATTGAATAAGATAAGAATGTGATTTTTACAATACAACCAGGACCCGAATAAATAGTCTTACTTGTGTCGTTTCACATAAAAGGACATGTCTTTTACTTAACATAGATAATTAATCATTTCTAATTATTAGTTATCTTTTTTATTATTTTTATTATTATTTAGTATTAGTATTTGTATATTTTATTTATTACAATATGGGAAAAGGGCATGCTTAAAAAAACCATTTATAGAAGATAGTCGTTGAAGTGAAGTGGTCACTTGACTAAGGTGGAAAAGGATGGAAAGGATATAAGTGTCCAATTGTAAGGATTTGATGTAGACAAATGGAGGGGGGTGATAACATATTGATATTTTATGGCAAGGTAGGACATTGATGGTAGTATCCTTGAGGGTTGATGAATGGTGAAACGATAACATGATGTTTTGCATTATGGATGAATTGGTGGGATTATGAATACACAATGTAACACATTAACATGCCATGAAAGTCATAAATTTGGGAGTGGATGGGGTTGGCCGGAAAGAGTAACATGCAGTTAAGTGCACAATATCTAGGACTAAAAGCACTCCCAATCCTATGGAAGGATAAAAAACAACATGGTGTTGAATAGAAAGGGGTTCTTATAATGACACCCATGTTCAAAAGGATGTACTACTGAGTAAGGGAAAAGGAAAAAGTGGATGGGATGGACCACTTACTCTAACAAAAGGGGGTCCTACAGGCAAAAAAAAGTGCATGAAGGATAATGTAGAAGATATTCTGTGGAGAGATATTTTTTATATGTTGGCTAGGGATTTATACTTGTAGAGCATGGTTGTTGGCATATATTAATGGAATTCTTCACACCAATGACCTACACACGAGTTTGGTACCCAAGAGGAAAAGTGTGAATGGAAACCAAATCAAATGTATTGGTAGCTTAAACAATATGAAAATTGAACTTTTACTTCTCAGCACACAAATTGAGAAAAAACAAAAAAAGTGTCCAAAATTGATATATTGATATTAGAAATAGGTCCAAACCATCAAGAAGGGCTCAGAATCCTCATTCCAATGGTATGAACGTCATATGAGCCTAGAATGTTCATAATAGATAATAAGGAAAAAACAACTTAAAAATGGGGTGGGACCCACCATTCCAAGTGTCATTTTCACTAATCATTCTAGGGGGAGTATGCGGGGACAAAAATGTCAGGTGCTAATTTCTTCCATTCCAACCATTAGATTCATATTGTGTGACTTACATGTTAGTGCCCTCATTTTTATTGACAATTTTAACTGTTTCATTTCAAATTTTGGATTTTTAAGAGGCCCTGACGAACCCCTTGAGGGTTTTAGGGCTATGTCACACCTTTTGAGGAGTTTTGAGAAATTCAGTTCAGTCTGTTTTAGTGGATAGAAGTGACATGGGTCACACCTATCAGAGAAATAGCTGTGACCTACATCACGCTTGTTGGGAAAAATTTAGTGACATGAATTGCTGAATTTTGCTTGACAGAAGTGACCCAGGTAAAAGAGTGGGTTTTTTGGCTTGGATTGGTCGTGATTACTTGGTGCAAATAAAGGATTCCATAAGTCTAGTGGAGGGATAGGGATGTCCTTAAGAGTCGATGAGTTGTCCATGATCACCAACTGATGAGAGACACACTCGCCAGATGTGGGTTACTCGAGTTCTTAGAGAACCCACTCATGCATATTTCCTCTCTACTACTCAACATGATTGTTGAGTTTTGGAATGTTGATATAGAGGATTTCATGGTTAAAGGCGAGCATGTGGATCTCACCTTAGAGGATATACACTTTATGACTAACTTTCCGTGACTTGGGTTCTTTGGGGACACACAACCCAATTTCCCTTATGATATGGACACAAGGGAGGTAATGGAGTGCCATTTCTTTTCAACTCTATATACTTCGGTACTTTTGGTGGACATTGAGAGTTTATGTACAAGAGTGATCATGACTGAGGTGGTTCAACTTCTATGATCGAATAGACGACACAACAACTCTAAAGGCCATATGCACATGGTGGAGAGAGTACTATAGGGGACCTACTTCATGTGGGCCTAGATGTTTTTTATTGTGGCTTGACAAAAGTTGAACCAAGTTAGTCATCTCTGGAGAGACTTTGGTTTTGCATCAATTCTATGATCCTTCTTCTTCAAGAAGGCACCCACCTTACGCCCTCATTTCACTGTGAGAGATAGCGAGAATACAAAGCCACCNCTCCAACATCCCCCCTCCTCTCTCTCTCTCTCCCCCCCCACAAAGATTCCCCCTAACTGATACTAGCCCCCACTCTTCCTAACCCGCACTCTTCCTCTCCTGACCTCCAATCGCACCTCCATCTCTTCCTCTAGTTTTCTCTCCATGGCTGGTAATTACACCAATCCATGCAAACTTGCCTCTTCCTGCCACATGCACGTGCGCGTTCTTATTGCCCACGCTGGCAATCCAGCGTGGAGGTTCCTCACTCCGAAGCGGGAGTGCGTGCGCGCATCTAAGCGGTGTGTGCACATTGTTGATTAGACCTGCTCGCGCACTCCCATTGCATCATAATTGGCTAGCAGCTTCTTGCGGGCGCCCATTAGTATTCCTTCCAAACATTAACCTATAATACCTTTTGAAGGAAGAATTGTGTTCCATATATTGTCAACTTTGAGAGGATTTGGAGCCAAAGCCCATACCTTCTCTTTATAGAAGGCCTCGTTGTATTTCATTCAATTTATAACAAGATAACCTCCATTATTATTGTTGCAAGTTGTCTCTAAGATTATTTCGACATAAATATTGAGGATTGCGACGAGTAGCCAGGAGACAATGCTATACAATATTAGCTAACCATATGGTTATGCTTCTTACTTTTATGATTGTTTAGTTGATAACACTTCTTTGAACGAGAGAAAACCAATTGATTAAGGAAACAAACTCGTATAATAGTAAAGCATGTTTTAAATAAAGAAGTTGTTCTAATAAATAAATAAATAAATAAAAAATTACTCGATTAAACAATGATGTATTAAAATATTCTTCATAATGAAGTATGGAAACAAAGTCATAAAAAAGTAAGACAAGGTTATTCAAACTAATAAAAATTAAAAAACTATTTATAATTATTTATATTAAACAATAATATATATTAAAATTTTATGATATTTAAATGTTGTATATCTACATTGTAACAATAATAAACCCAATTAAAATGAGATTTGTAAGATCTATTTTTTATAAATCAAAATATTATAAACATATATATATATATTTTTAAATTATAAAAAATTCAAGTGATGATTTCTTTCAATTAGTGGATGGCATGGATAGCATCTTTCTTCATTTTCTATTTCATCGTCGCGGGATGGCAAGAATAGTTCAGGCAAAATGGCCATTGTGATCAGTTTCTACGTTCTGCTCGCAAACTCCGGCATTCTTCATGTATGAGTTTTTGGAGTTCGTCCTTGCTTGCATTTTCTATTTCATCATCGCGGATGTCAACCATGGGAGCACACCCAGTCTTCAATATCTCCACCTCCTCAGGCTGCAGTCGGAGCGATTGGGCAAGAACGTCCACAGTAACGTCGGCCATGTATGGATGCAGGAGGGCCTCGGCAACGGTAATCCTCTTCCGCGGGTCGAAAACAAGCATTCTCTCCAGTAAATCCACCGCATCGGGGGGCGCATGAGATACCACGCTTCTCACAGAAGACGTGGGCATGGAGGGCAACAAATACCGCACATAGCGACGGACGCTCTCGTTCTCGTAGAAGTCGAGGGGATCGTTCTCGGAGGGTTTGGGAACCACGCGGAAGATCCTTCGAAGGAACACCGCGGGGTCCAGGTTATCTCTCAGTTTCGAGAAAAGAGCACGCTTGCCGTTGTCGTGGCCGAGCAGCTCTGCGAAAACGCAACCGAGAGACCAGATGTCAATGGCCGGGCTGTAACAACACTTGCCGTCGTCGGCGGCTTCGGAGTTTCTGAAGATGAGCTCCGGGGGCCTGTATTTGGCAGTCGCGACAAACCGGGTCATCCTGCTGCTTTCGCTTTCGGTGCGAGAGAGACCGAAGTCGCAGATTTTTACTATGCGGTTGGGTCCGATGAGAACATTTTTGGGCTTCAGATCTCGGTGGAGGATCTTTGCAGAGTGCAAGTACTGGAGGCCTCGTAGCAGCTGCCAGCAACAACGGAAATATAAATATATTTAGTTGAATTTGAAAAAAGGAAATGCAGATCATTAAAATTACCAAATACACATTTCAAATTGAAAAGTAGATCGATTTGTAATAGGGTACTGTAGATACCTGGTTCAGAATAAGTTTGCATTCAACTTTCATCTCTTCTTCTTTTTCCTTATTCTTTTCTTCTTCATCATCGTCACTGCTACTGATGCTATTGCAAGAAGATTCGTCTTCCTTGTAGAGGAAATCATGCAAATCCGAATTCATTTTGTCCAAAACAATGGCAAGATTGCCAAACCTGTCTTGTTTCGAGGGCTCCATCATATCAATGATTCTGATGATAAAAGGATGGTTGACATGCCGAAGAATTCGAACCTCTCGCAACAGTCTCTTGGTGGTATTACTGCTTCGGAATATGTCGTATAATACCTTGATGGCAACTGGGCGGGCACGACCCTTGGAAATGTCATGAGCGGAGCACACATATCCATACGACCCGTTGCCTAAGATGGACTCAACCACGTAGCATTCATCCAAAAGAAAGAAAAATTTATCGCGGGAATCCAACCGTATAACGTATTTCTTCTTCCCTGAACACGGAAAACTGTGCAGACGAACTGTAGCGACCACTGTATCCATTGCTTCAAGGCTTGTTTTATTTAATCTCTGTTACAGTATGAATTTATTTGGTTTAATCTCTGTTACCAAAGGATTCAACCTTGAGTTCGTGGAGGAGATGCCTGACGTGTCTAAGATGATATAAGCGTTTATGAGTAGCGTTTCGAACCGTTTCGAATGGTTAGCTATCCATTCTAGTTTATTTTTCTTTTTTATATATATTTTATTTAAGTCTGTATGTAATTTTTTTTTTTGTTTTTTATTTATTTATGTCTATTAAGGTTACAGGATCTTCTCAATACTGGGCTGAAGAGCACCTAGCTTCTATCAGTGCAACAAATAAATCTATTAGTAGCATACCCATATAGTTTGTTAGTGGATCAAGTCCATAGGAATCAACTAGTTGAGAGATAGTTATGAATGGAAGACAATTTGGATTTTTTTTTTTTATATTTTTTCTAGTTAAAGCGGTTTACATGTGATTTATCCATGCCTAGCCACATGTTATCACCTACTTCTTGTTATCCATTTATCAACTATCATTTAGTTTTTGTATTCTTTTTTTTTTTATCTCACATTCTTCGGGTTATCTACCATGAAATGTTGGTTATCCATTCATCGACTATGAGTTATGAAGTTGGAGATTCCAACTTATTCTCATAGAGAACATGAAGTTGTATATAACAACTTATTTCACAATACATGGAGAATTGATGTTATTTGAACTGATGTTATTTGTTAACATCAGTTTGAGAATTGTCCCTAAAATACATAGAATGATGGGTTAAACTCCATTAGATTTCCCCTGTAGATGTGATTTAAATATAGAGTAGCACAACCACTTAAATGGATAATTGATGTTTGGTTATTTGTTAACTACATTTTGAGAATTGTCTCTATAACACAAAGAATGATGGGTTAAAGACATGATTAATTTCTCCATGCAGATGTGATTTAATGGAGAATTGATGTTTGGTTATTTGTTAACCCCATTTTGAGAATTGTCCCTAAGTCATGCTTGGATGATAAAAGTAATTCTATTGTTATAAAAGGAATACCCAAGAGCTAGATACTAGTTATATGTATTCTTGTTTTATAATTGTTTATTTCCAATTTTGAACGACTGTCTTAGAATCAATCTAGAGAGTACACTTGTCTCATCCTCGTCACTAGATGAAAAAAATAGGCCTATTTGGGGTGGATTATAGGCAATCCACCCAAAAAAAAAGTTAGGCCTATTAGGTGAATAATTATTTATTTTATAAATTTATCTATATAAATATTCTTTTTTAACCCAATTATAAAACTTGTCTTAAAGAAAAGCATATTCATTATTATTACTTCCTATAACTAGAAACCACCATATAAATAAAATTAATATGTTTCCAATATATTTGAATTATTAATAGTTATCTAATAGTTAATCTAATATAATTACGATTAGAGTTGAAGTTAATCTAATAGTTGTAAAATAATTGAACTTAAGCTAATAGTTGTATCTAATAGTCAATTTAAAACTTAATATATCAGCCATTGCATTCTTGATTGGAGTTGAATTTAAGCTAAAGTTGTATCATCATTGAAGTTAATCTAATACTTACATCTAATAATCGAATAGTTGTACATCATCATGATTGGAGTTTTAAAAGTTGAAGTTGATTGGAGTTTTAAAAGTTGAAGTTGAAATTTAATTTTTCTAACTATCACGAATTGTATCTATCACATGTTAACTAAGTTATTTTTATTTTTTACTTTTTTAAATTCTTAATTATAAATTTTGAACTTCTCCCATAAAATCAATATAGACAGTACAATTGTATCATTCTCGTCAATAGATAAAGTTAAGCTCATAGAATCAATGGAGTTAACTCCATAATAAACTTGGAGTTAAGATCATTCTTGAAGTTAAGCTCATAGCAACAATGGAGTTAAGCTCATAGTTGTATCTATTAATAGAATAATTGTATCTAATAATCCAATAGTTGAAGTTGAATTTTTTTTTTTGAACTATAACTATGAATTTTGGACAACGCCCATAAAACCAATACGAACAATCCAATTGTCTCATTATGGTTTGTAGATGAAAAGGCATAGATGTTAGTCCACCCCAAAATTCTAAGATATATACGCCCATCATGGTAATTATTTTAATACTTTATTATTAAAGTAAATATATTATTATTGATATTATATGATATATATGGTTAACAATCATATGCACAAAAAATAAAAAATCAAAGATGAGATTATGTGGTGCTGGTATAGTCTTTATGATTAAAAGAGATCCCATATTCATTATGTGGATGAGTATTCGTCGTGGGACCAATACTAAAGGTGCATTTATTGCACTTTGGGGGCTTTTGTGGTTTATTCAGAAGAGAGACATTTTAAATATTTAAATAGCACGCGATTCCAAAATTGTGATTGATTGGACATCGAGAGATCAAAAGCTATAAGGGTGCAGTGGGGAAACAATGTCGTGGAATTGATTAATAGGAAGGGCGATAGTCTCTAGAAAAAGGTTGTGGGTGAAATGGATGGGATCTTGTATTTTGAAGAGACTTTCATTGATGATTGTATGGTTGACTCTATATTTGTGTCCATTTTTTTTAGGATGTATGGATACCCTCTCTTGGTTGTAGACTCTAGATTTGTGTCCATTTTTTTAGGATGTACAGATACTCTCTTTTGGTTGTAGTTGTCTCAGTTTTGGGTTCATGTAGATCTGTTTTTTCTAGAATGAGATTTGAGGTCTATTACAGTGGAGAAGTTGTCAAAGTGTAATATTGAAAGGTAGTTACTTATGTTTCGATTTTCTTGTTTGAGAGATTGAAGGTCTACAATACTACTAACTATTTTCTGTTGAAAATATACATTTAATAATTTATGTAATAAATTTATTGTCTCAATGCAACCCAATACATTTTAATTTTATTGAATAAGGTATCTCATTAAAAAAAACAATTATACACACACACACACACACAAGAGGTCACAAATTCAAATCCAAAAGGATAGGGCATGTACACATCCGTAAATTGATCGTTGTGCATGTTAGTGATTGAACAAAATATGAAGAAACTTGAAATTTAAAACTTTAATCCATAATAACAGTGCATATAAATCTCATCAATAATATAAAGACATAAATCAAGCCATAGAACATAGGATATACCCTGGGAAAACCCTCCATTGATTCAGAGGATAAAAAACCGAGCAAACGATCTTAGAGTATGATTGATAAGTAACATAGAATGATTACAACACAATAACATATTGCTTTCACCAAGAGCACCGGTGAGTAGAGATCGAATGGAACACCGTATCTAACTTTCCAACTGCATAGCACTTTTATAACAAGTGAAATTAGGGTTTATAACAATAATAGAATGGTTGCATGTAGCAACAACTTGTTAACACTTAGAACACCGATCCATCTTTAATAATGCACCCCATACTAATCTGGTGTCAAGATGGCACTCCAGAATTATCTTCCACATGAAGATACACGCCTTCCATTAATTAACTAACTCTAACTAAGTAGCTAACTGAGTTGAATTGAATGTNCTCCATCAGTGTTTATTTCCAATAACCATTTGCATAAATTAAGGAGTTGAACCCTTAATTAACTGAACTTGTTTACCATAACTGCAATTCAAATTCTCTCTTTATCTGTGTGCTTATATTAAATATATTTGCAATGGTCCATCTGTGTTTTCATTAAATAATAATATCATATCCATAAGATAGTTTCTGAACCTATGATCATATGTATTGTCCCAGGTCATATAGTCATATGCTAAAGTAAATCATTCTAGGGGTAACTAATCCCTAAAGGAGACTTGTAGCTCCTGTTGACCATGACTAGCCATACATCACAGAGTATATCTACTTTACATAAGAAAGTACATCACCTCACAATATGAGGATATTCGTAGGACTGCACAAGCTTATTGTCCACCTCAATCATATGAGGATATTCGTAGGATTACACAAGGCTATTGTCCACCTTAATCATATGAGGATATTCATAGGACAACACAAGCCTACTTTCCACCTCAATCATATGAGGATATTCATAGGCCTAAACAAGCCTACTGTCCACCTCAATCATATGAGGATATTCGTAGGACTACATAAGCCTACAGTATCACCACCTCAATCATATGAGGATATTCGTAGGACTACACAAGCCTACTATCCACTTCAATCGTATGAGGATATTCGTAGGACTACACAAGCCTACTATCCACCTCAATCATATGAGGATATTCGTAGGACTACGCAAGCCTACTGTCCACCTCAATCATATGAGGATATTCCTACGACTACCCTGCAAGCCAATTGTCTTGATATTACTCACGATACTTTACAACATCACCACCTCAATCATATGATGATACTCGTAGGACTACACAAGCCTACTGTCTTGATATTATGGGACTGGAGAATTTGAGGGGATCGTTCTCGTAGAAGTCAAGGGGATCGTTCTCGGAGGGTTTGGGAACCACGCAGAAGATCCTTCGAAGGAAGACCGCGAGGTCCAGGTTATCACCCAGTTTCAAGAAAAGAGCACGGTTGTCGTTGTTGTGGCCGAGAAGCTCTACGAAAACGCAACCGAGAGACTAGATGTTAATGGTCGGGCTATAACAACTCTTGTCGTTGTCGGGTTAGGGGTTACTGAAGATGAGCTCTGGGTTCCTATATTTGGCAGTCGCGACAAACCGGGTCATCATGTTGCTTTCGGTGCGAGAGAGACTGAAGTCACATATTTTTACTATGCGATTGGTCCGATGAGAACATTTTTGGGCTTCAAATATCAGTGGAGTATATTTGCAGAGTGCAAGTACTGGAGGCCTCGTAGCAGTTTCTAGCAACAACAGAAAGATAAATATATTTAGTTGAATTTGAAAAAAGGAAATGTAGATCATTAAAATTACCAAATACACATTTCAAATTGAAAAGTAGATCGATTTGTAATAGGGTACTGTAGATACCTGGTTCAGAATCAGTTTGCATTCATCATTCATCTCTTCTTCTTTTTTCTTCTTTTTATTTTTTTATTTATGTCAACTAAAGTGATAGGATCTTCTCAATACTGGGCTGAAGAGCACCTAGCTTCTCTTGGTGCAATAGATAAATCTATTACTAGCATACCCACATAATTTGTTACTCGATCAAGTCCATAGGGATCAACTAGTTGAAAGATAGTTATGAATGGAAGACAATTTGGATTTTTTTTCCCTTATATTTGTTCTAGTTAAAGGGGTTTACATGTGATTTATCCATGCCTAGCCACATGTTATCACCTACTTCTTGTTATCCATTTATCAACTATCATTTAGTTTTTGTATTTTTTTTTTTTTATCTCACATTCTTTGGGTTATCTACCATGAAATGTTGGTTATCCATTCATTAACTATGAGTAATGAAGTTGGAGATTCCAACTTATTCTCATAGGGAACATGAAGTTGTATATTGCAACTTATTTCTAGACAATACATGGAGAATTGATGTTTGGTTATTTGTTAACATCAGTTTGAGAATTGTCCCTAAAATACATAGAATGATGGGTTAAACTCCATTAGATTTCCCATGTAGATGTGATTTAAATATAGAGTAGCACAACCACTTAAATGGATAATTGATGTTTGGTTATTTGTTAACTGCATTTTGAGAATTGTCTCTATAACACAAAGAATGATGGGTTAAAGACATGATTAATTTCTCCAGGCAGATGTGATTTAATGGAGAATTGATGTTTGGTTATTTGTCAACCCCATTTTGAGAATTGTCCCTAAGTCATGCTTGGAGGATAACAGTAATACTATTGTTGTAAAAGGAATACCAAGAGCTAGATACTAGTTATATGTATTCCTTTTTTATAATTGTTTATTTCCAATTTTGAACGACTGCCTTACAATCAATCCCTCTAGATAGTACACTTGTCTCATCCTCGTCCGTAGATGAAAAACATAGGCCTATTTGTGGTGGATTATACGTAGTCCACCCAATAAAATTAAATTTAGGCCTATTAGGTGAATAATTATTTATTTTATAAATTTATCTATATAAATATACTTTTTTAACTCAATTATAAAACTTGTCTTAAAGAAAGGCATATTGATTGTTATTACTTCCTATAACTAGAAACAACCATATAAATAAAACTAATATGTTTCCAATATATTTGAATTATTAATAGTTATATAATAGTTAATCTAATATAATTACTATTAGAGTTGAAGTTAATCTAATAGTTGTAAAATAATTGAACTTAAGCTAATAGTTGTATCTAATAGTCAATTTAAAACTTAATATATCAGCCATTACATTTGTGATTGGAGTTGAAGTTAAGCTAAAGTTGTATCATCATTGGAGTTAATCTAGTACATACTTACATCTAATAGTATTTGAGTTTTAAAAGTTAAACTAGAAGTTTAATTTTTCTAACTATGACGAATTGTATTTATCACATGTTAACTAAGCTTTTTTTATTTTTTATTTTTTTAAATTGTTAATTATAAATTTTGAACTTCGCCCATAAAATCAATATGGACAGTACACTTGTATCATTCTCATCAATAGATAAAGTTAATCTCATAGAATCAATGGAGTTAAGCTAATATGTCTTGGAGTTAAGCTCATAGAATCAATGGAGTTAACTCCATAATAAACTTGGAGTTAATCTCATCTTGCAATTAACTCCATAAACTTGGAGTTAAATCCATAATAAACTTGGAGTTAAACTCATAGAAACAATGGAGTTAAGCTCATAGTTGTATCTATAAATCCAATAATTGTATCTAATAATCCAATCGTTGAAATTCCATTTTATTTTTTTGAACTATAAAGAATTCTACTTATCAAATGTTAACTAAGCTATTTTTTTATTTTTTTGAAATTATTAATTATGAATTTTGGACAATTCCCATAAAACCAATATGAACAATACAATTGTCTCATTATCGTTCGTAGATGAAAGGCATAGATAGTAGTCCACCCCAAAATTCTAAGATATATATGCCCATCAACGTAATTATTTTAATACTTTATTATTAAAGTAAATATATTATTATTGATATTATATGATATATATGGTTAACAATCATATGCACAAAAAATAAAAAAATAAATTTAACTTTTAAGTAAATTCACCATAAATACTTGTTAGTTCTTTCAATAGATGGATGATCTTATTTTTATAGGTTGTTTTGATTGTGGAGATAAGTATGGTTTATGTGGTGCTGGTATAGTCTTTATGATTAAAACATGGGGGCTTCACCTAGGGACCAATATGATATCACGTTCGTTGATATTGGGGTGTTAAAAATAAAAAAATTCTAAACCAATATATTGGTGGTATATTAAGGGTAAAAATGGTTTTTTTATTTGCTATATAAATATCCAATATGATGGGGCATATTTTATTCCAAATGGTTACCCGCGCCTCTACCATAAGCATGCATGATGCTGCATAGGGTTTTTCTCCATCGTTTTTTCTCCATAGGGTTTTCTCCATCGTTTTTTCTGGATTTGAAGGGCGGTTCCTTTGATGCATAGCAATGTTGGAAGAGGGAATTTTATCTGGTGCATAGCGTTTTCTTCCACTGTTTTCTGGATTTGGTCGTGGGTTTGTGGTGGGTTTGCAGTGTTGGAGGAGGGAGGTTTCTCTGGTGCATAGCAGTGTTGGAGGAGGGCGATTTCTCTGGTGCATAACTTTTTTTCCACCATTTTTTGGATTTGGTCATGGGTTTGTGGTGGGTTTGCAGTGTTCGAGGAGGGCGGTTTCTTTGGTGCATATCAATGTTGGAGGGGCCACACTTGAGACCATATTTGAAACAAAAGAATCTTCTTATGCTCTAGGTGCTATCCGTGGCAGCCTTTGGTACTGAAGCCATCGCCTATGCCCACGCTGGTGTATCCGGATTTGGAACTAAAGCTATAGGATCTGGATAAAAATGCTTTTGGACCCATTTTGGCACTGTATAGTGAACCTAAAAATGGGATAGACCAAACCATGATAGAAGGGATTAGCCAGCCTCAAATAAATTCCTGAACCTAATTTTCACCCCGGTTGACCTTTGTGTAGAGAATTTGTAATGGGATGGGCTCATTGTTGGATGGTTCTTTAAAGTCACCATTTTCCCATACATAGGGAAGGGTCAATTTGAATATTGTTATGGGATTACTAATAAATAAGGGGGTGAACCAAGTCAAAACTCGCCGAGAAGGATACAAAGTGTGTGCATCCCATGGGGACTTCACTTAGTGAACCTCTCACATAGCACGTACTATANCCCACCCCCACCTTAAACCCCTCATCCCCCCCAATACCTGCAATATATTGGTTCAATTTTTTATAATTTTAAAACCCACAATATGAACTAACATGATAGAATATTGGTCAACAAGTGAAGACCTCGTGGTGCATCCAATGGGGAAGTGTGTAGGATGGTATGACAATGAGACCATCTCTCAGTTCCATGTGTTGAATAGCAGTGTTGGAGGTAAGGGATATTGTGTTTAATCCTCTGATTAAAAATGCTACTTAATTCTTTTCTTTGTTGGGGCTCTGTTCCACATAGCTTAGTCCTTTATATAACTTCTGTCAGGTTGTTTATTGATTCCTTGCTGGTCGACTGATGGCTTACATATCGTGTTGTTAACGTCTAATGTGAGGAAGTTCAATTAAAGAGAAAGGATGGGTAAGGTCATCCAAGTCTAATAAAGTTACTAGCAATGATGTAACTGCTCAAGCCAAGACAAATCGGTAAGGTCTCATGCATGCATGGGTCTGCCTGTATTCAATCCACCCCAAAGGGATTTTAGTTTCTATGAATGATCGGTGGTTCCTTATTGTCTTTGTTTGTTGGGGCTCTGTTCCTGTTGTGGTTCCTTTAATGTCTTTAGAGTCTAGATAGCTTTTAGCATGCTTTATTATGGTGATTGAAGGGGGGCGCGATTTTGTCTACATGGTGATTGTATAGCAGTTGACCACATCTTCTACTACATGTTCACAACATTATGAATATGTGCAATCTAATTGTTTATTGCTCTTGCACTTTCATGGAAAATCCTTAAATATTGCTTTGGTGCACCAGACATGGTTTAGTTCTTAGTGTTAATGGCCTCTTTGGCGGCTTCTTTCTAAGAGCAGTATGACATAATTTATAGGGTGCACTGTGCAAGTGTTGTCAACTTTTTTCCAAAGCTGAAAAAATACTCATGGAATCCTTTTTATGCCTAATATTTGATAAAAGAACCCTTTGGCATTGCAAACTCTTATGTGTTCGATGGTGTTAACGTTCTTTTTATTGTGGATGATGCATACAATTATTCGTTGCAATTGGATGTTATGAGCTAGAGCAACATTAAGTGCTCATAGTTATAAACTTGTGAGCCCCTGTCACGATGCTAGTAGGCACCTATATTCTGCTGATTTATTTTTGTTGTTTCATGTATTTAATTGTGAGGGTGAAATTGTGAATCACAATTTTAACTTTTAATTGTAAGCTATTGCATTGTAAGATAGATGTGATTGAGAGTTGCAGAATTTTGTACTTGTTGTCATAATTCCTAGTTTAATCTTTAATGCAAATTTAAGTAAATACACTTTTTTGTTTGGGTTTTTCTGTAGAATGCAGTGATTGTACAGTCCATTTTTTCGTATATACATAATCTGTGGTTTCAGAGTTGTTTAGAGAGTTTTCTGATTCCTAGTTTAGGGCCTTTGTTCATAGGAAGTGCATATCTGTGTACCAAGCGGTAAAATCTAACAATAGGCACGTACACCCTACTGATTAAATTATGTTATTTCATGTATTTACTCTCTCAAATTATAAAGAACATCAGCCCTATATTTCATCTAACTAACTTGAAGTATCGAAATCTACTAACTTGAAGTATCGAAATCCAAAGTATATGAATATGCTTAATCACCTTCGATTCTACCTGCCAAAGGTTTTTCCAAAGCTCAATAAGGTCCTTTTTTTATATGATGATGTTGTAGTGCAAAAGGATTTGATTGCTCTTTGGGGGATTGACATCCATGGTAAGGTAAACGGTGCAGTGGAAACATGTGGAGAAACCTTCTATCGACTTGATAAATATCTGAATTTCTCAAATCATCTTATTGTGAGGGACTTTGACCCAAATTCCTGTACATGGGCATATGGCATGAATATATTTGACTTGCAAGAATGGAAAAAGCAAGACATGACAAGGATCTACCATAAATGGCAAAACCCGGTAAGTCTACATTGACATTTTGCTTTTGGTTTCTTGATGCTTTATTTCTGGTTTCTACAATGAAGTGACATTAGCATTTGGTTTTGTCTAAAAATGATTGTTTTGTGATGCTTTTTATCTTAGAACAAGGACAGACAGCTGTGGAAACTGAGTAGCCTGCCACTTGGGCTGATCACCTTTTACAACCTTACGTATGCACTAGATAAGTCTTGGCATGTTCTAGGCCTTGGTTATAATCCTAGTGTTAGTTGGATAGATATTGCAAAGGCAACAATGATACATTACAATGGAAACATGAAACCATGCCTTGAAATTGGAATTGCAAAATACAAAAAATATTGGACCAAGTATGTGAAATATGACCATATATTCTTGCAACAGTGCAATCTTGGCAAGTAGGTACATATGATAGTTTATTGTACATATGCTATTGGAATCCCAAGTACTCCCTATCATTGATATCCATAATAATTGCGGAAATCATAATTGGAGTGGTTGAGCATAGGTGTCATTCTTTTGTTTCCATTGGTCAGAGACTTAGCAAGGTGGATCAAATAGTCTGAAAAAATCATTGAAGTAATAATTTCCTCTACACCACATTTGAATAAATGAGGAAATTCTCTATGTATTCTAATTATTTATCACAGGAACACACATAGGAAACATGTTCTACAACTTCATTCTTTCACAAGGGAAGTATTGAGTTTTGTTGAGCACATGATTTGGCACAATAAATTGGTATGTCATGAGCATCTTGTTTATAGAAAGTTTCTTTCAGTAATTCATTCTATTAAGTTTCTTTTAGTAAGTTACAATATTTTAAGTTGATATATCCTAAACTTCTTACTTAGAGAATGTTTCTTATAGTCAGTTGGTAATTGACATTCATAATTTTTATGTATTGAACCTATATGTGCATTATAGAGTTGGGCTCTTGGGTTCTAGTGATGCACTGTTGAATGGAGCATCTTTATCCTATAATTTACATATGGGTTGTCTTATGACTGTCTCTTTATAAAAACTAAATTTGCAAAATAGACCGGATACTTCATAAGGGTAATAGGTATAGATGTTATTTTTTTTTAAATTATGTTTTTCTTGTTTATTTCGTTGTAGTCTAAGAAAATAGAGTTATGTGGAATTTTAGAAGTTTGGATGCCTTCTGATGTGATATTAAGGCCATGAGTTGATAGAACAGGCAACGATTTTTGTAAAAATTTTAGTCCTAGTTTGATCCTTGGAATTGAATACTATAAACATTGATTTGTAGATGTAAGAGAAAAATTCACACAGAAAACTATTTAATTTTTTTTTGCTAATTTATGCCTTTTTGGCGAGGAAGAAGTAAGAGGAAAATTGCTCTGTATAGACAGATGACAATATGCTACACTTCCATTGAGTTTCATGTGGGAAATGGTAGGCCAGTCATGATAACTGCACACTCTATTTTCTTATATATCAATGACGTTTGTGTGAAGCTATTGATGTTTAGAATCACCACAATAACTGAACTACTGTAAGCATTAAAACCCAAAATTCAAAACGGAATGAATAGTTATACTACTCAGCAGGGAAATCATCAAGGAAGAATTAGTGGACAACTTTGAGGATAGGAAGGAGGTCATCCTAAACTCTGCCTTCAGTTAAAGAGTCAATTTGCTTGATATTTGGAAAGGGTCTAGGAATTATAGCGAAGATATTAACAAAGGTGTAGGTGGGGTTTAGACTTAGCCAGTTCCTTAGGAGAACCAAAATATTTGGTGGGTGAATCAAAAGTGAAGGAAGTACTGAACCTTTACTATGAGCAGGGTGACAAGGCATCTAATGATGTCATGGAGGTACATCCCATATCATCGATAGAGATTGAAGGATTTGTTGTAAGGCAAGGACCTAATTTTGATTGTTTTGCAGGTGGGTTCCATTACTATAGCTGGTATAAGGGAAGGCCAAAACATTCTAGACCCATGGAGATTTAAAATAGTTTCAGAGATTTGGGACTAGACTATCTGTTAGGAAAGGAACCAATCTTGGGCAAGGGTTTGGAGCATTATCCTAGGAAGATATGTCAAGTGGGGAGAAAGAAATCAGGAGGAAGGAGAATCTCTCAAACTTAGATAGATTGAGTAGTAAAAGGAAGTGGAAGTGTATTAGAACATGAAAGGATAAGGTAAGGATAGTCTTGGATGAGGAGATGGGAATGGAAGACATTATATGATTATTGCCTTACTGGAAAAATCTCTAACCAAACATTTTATGGGGAGGCAATCCTTAGAGGTTTCTCTGCGTTTATGGATGGAGAGGCATAATATGGGCTATGTATTATTTTTCTAAGTTCCACAGCCTTATGCAAGTTTGGATCGCCTTTGATTTTCTTTCTAGAGTTGATGTGGAGAGAATTTAGCGTACATGTAGGGTTCTTCCTTACTGGACTAAAGGAGACAGAGGTCAGGTTTCAACCCTAGAATGGAAACTATGTTTGTGCAAATTGTGTGGGTGAAGTTTCCTGGCTTACCTATGAAATTATGGAATAAAGCCTCACTAAAGACTTTGGGGGATGGGTTAGGCAGGTTCATTGAACTAGATGCTGATTTTTATTCCAAAGTGTATAGGAAGCTTAGAAAATTCTAGTGGAACTTGACCTTTGGAAGGGTTTGACGGAGGAATTGGAGATTATATGGGGTAAGTGGAAATTTACTTAAACTATGAATAATTGGAAAATCCCATTCAAATCTTCTAATTTTCATGTAGCTAGCCATGCTTGGAAAGAATTCCCTAGACCAACTAGAATGTGGGTTTGGAAGGAAAAAGAGAAGACGTTAGTAAAGTCATTGAAAACATTAGGGAATGTAATATGAATTGAGGAATGTGAGGGAAATTTTGATACCAAATTGGTGAGAAGTTTTGATGATCTAGACAAAGAAATAGTAGAAGAGGGAGCATAAGACGAACAAAGGAACATTGACTTTGGGAAAACATTAATAGGAAAAAGTGAAGCTTTGAAGTTGGGGACTATGGAAATAGACTTATGGAATGAAATTCCAAAGGAGATGTGAAAAAAAGGTACGAACAATAATAATCTTCTTTATTTGTGCTCCTTGTCTATTGTGAAAATAAATACACCAGAAGAATGTTAAAGAAATCTTCCATCTCCTTGCCCTCCTTCAGCTAGTGAATTGAGTGCTGTAGAATCAAAGGGAAGAACCTGTAATCCCTACTGTATCAAAAAATTTACCCATGGGTTCATCCTAGGTCCCGTAATCCCTACTGTATTAGAAAATTTACCCATGGGTTCATCCTAGGTAAATAAGGGGTTTTAAAGCTCAGAGCAATTTTCCTTAGTGAGTAGCTTGAATCATTAGATGGAGGAAATTAATTTAGATGTAGAAGGAAATAATTGTATCAATACAAAATTAGACCTAGGAAGGATGTCTCCTAGAAAGAGAGTTGGGAATTAAGAGAGGTTTCGCCTTAGACCTTGGACATTCTTTTGTAGTGGATTGGAAATCCTACTTGCCACTAGAAAAAAAGAAAGCCAAAAAGGAAGTTAAAGAAAATAAATGAATATCAAGGGTGCCCTTAGAGCAGGGAGTTCCTTTGATAGGTTAAATCCATGATTGTCCTTTAATTAAATGAGCGAGGGGTGGGGGTGCCCACAAGAAACTAACCCTCAAAAGAATGTCTACCAATCACAATTTGGATGTAATAATGATTCAAGAAACTATGTGTGAGGGGACAAAAGCAATGGCTATATTGTCTCTTTGTTTAAAAGATTGGTCCTTTCGTTCAATAGAGTAGATGGAAGGTCGAGAGGTATCGTAACATGGTGGAAAGAATCAATGGAACTCATTAACTCGTCATTTCTAATTGCATGTATCTGGATCGATTTAAGGTCAAAGAAACTGTGGAAAGTTTTCTTCGTCATTAATATTTATGGTCCATATGGAGATAGAAAGACTTACTAGGATGTGACGTTTTCAAGTACAGGCTTCAGAGGTTACCAGGTCAACCAGAGCTTGGTTCTACAATTCTGAAAAACACAAGGGCCTGGATAGCACAACCCCTGTCAAGAGAAGGACTTATTCATTCAGACATATCTTTCAGGAGTGAGAAGTTTCCTATTTGTCTTGTTAACATTGTAGACAATGAAAATGGGCCATCCCATTTTGAGTACACCAGTACATGTCTTATGTACCCAAATTCCTTGTTGCAGTTGGACTCTTCTCAGGGGTGTGCATGTATAGGTGGATGTGATCAAAGTGTTGATTTCTCCTGTGTTCATAGGAATGGAAAACACATACCATACAATTCAAAGGGTATTCTTACAAATAGGAAATTGTTAATTTATGAATGCAATGAGTACAATAGGTTTCGTCCGAGTTGTAGGAATAGAGTCACTCAAAGAGGGTTGAATACCCATTTAGAGGTTTTCAGAACTAGTGATAAGAGATGGGGTGTAAGGTCAGGGGATCCAATTGTAGCAGGCACCTTTATTTGTGAATATACAGGTCAAGTGATCCCCATTAAAGAGAAAGCTGCTCATTGTCACTATGACAATGAATATATCCTTAATTTGAAGCATGCACAAGAAAGACAGACAAAATGGAGCAATGAGCAGAAGCAAAAACAACATGCCTCTTATCAAACAATCCTAGGATTAAAATTTGTAGTAGATGCTAGCAAATTTGGGAATGCTTCACACTTCCTAAAAAATAGTGCCTGTCCTAATATGTTTATGCAGTTTGTTCTACATGATCACCTTGACATTCCCTCATATCATGCTCTTCGCAAGGGAAAATATTCCACCTCTAACAATGTTGACATTTGATTATGGATCTGTTTCCTCGCTATGAGAAAGGGAAGTGGAGAGATGATGTAACCAGTGAATCCCTGCAATTATGTTATTATGGATATGTTCCCTCAGAGAGAAGGGGAATTGAAGAGATGATGTGACCAACAACTGTGGGAAATCCAAATACTAATTTCAATGGACATCAAAACACAAGCATGAAAGTAAAGCAGTCTCAGTTGAGAATATTCCACCTCTCACATAGTTTGACATTTGATTACGTATATGTTCCCTTTTCAAAGAGACAGGGAAGTGAAGAGATGATGTGGCTAGAAACTGTAAATACCTGCTATGCATATGTTCCCTTTTCAGAGAGAAGGAAGTGAAGAAATTATGTGGCCATCAACTCTAAATACCTGCTGAATTTTATCTGCAATTATAACTTCAAAGATAGAATTAATGCCAGGAATAATCCAAATATATTCATTTCAATGGACATCAAAACAAAGCATGAAAGTAAAACAGTCTCAACGAACATGGTCAGTGATGATTAGATGGAGTATATCTGAAAAATATTGTGATATTGCTGATTTGATGAAGTATATCTGAAAAATATTGTGATATTTATGTATTTTCTGCATGGGGTTCCTCTCTTCAAAAACAGGTCCTCGTTTATTTTATTTTTCCTCTAAAACAAGACAAGTACTTAGACTTAGTAAACCTTTGAAAAATTATCAAGGGAAGTTGTCTATTCAATCTGTAATATGTTTATTATGCCTAAGGTTACCTCATGTTAATGCCCATAGAAAGTTTGAAGTTAATTTTTCTTCTGTAATGGAAATTTGTTAAACAAGCCCCAGGTAAAAAAGAATTACTTTTTTATCAGATTTTATATAAATCATTTAAAGATTGTGGGCATGATAAATTTGACTCATAACTTTATGAAATTATTTATATGATCTCACTTTATTTAAAATAAGTTCATTACTATGAGTGCTCCTGTGTTCAGTGGAATGGCAAACAAATGATATACAATTCAAAGGGTATTCTTACAAATGGGAAACGCTAATCTACGAATTCAATGAGTATTGTAGGTGTACTCCGAGTTGTAGGAATTCCCATTTAGATATTTTCAGAACCAGTGATAAGACTAAATACCTCTCAAAACAGTGCATTGTTTAGACTAAAAAACCTAGACTATACTCGCTAGTGCAAACACTGCATTAAATGGAAAAACTCCTAACAATGGATCGTTATGTGTTAATCTGCATAAATATTAGAATTCTGGAAATTTTAACATCATGTAGATAGCAGCACTAGATCACACATAACTTTTATTACTCAGATAAGAAGTTACAAAACAATATCTCAAAACTAAATGTCTCACACACTCGCCATGCCTTTCAGGATATATGGTTTACAAAGATAGCTTCTCCAATGGTGTGCCTAGATTAGGAGAAGAAACTCATAACCCATCTAGTGTTGTGCCTCAATGAAGAGAAGAAACCCTAACCCCAACCTAGCCCTCCCTGTATAGATAATGTTGCCTAAATTAGAGCACCCACTAAAAAATACTAGATGCATCTTCTTTCTTGGAGATAATGCCCTACCTAATTATGGATATTTCTTGATCCATGTGTCCCATCTAAACGTAGAACACCAACTAACTAAATATCAGAAATGCATGTTCTAAATATGGAAAAAGCGAAAGATAACGCTGCTTCTAAGGATAGCACATGCATGTTGTAATTTTTAAAGCATGCATGCAACTCTAAAGGAGAATGACATTTGTAGCAGGAAGGTAAAGCCAACACTGCTTTGTAAGAAAGGTGTTCACCAAACCAAGGCACTCCCTTTTTCATCTTGATTTTCCAGAATATTCAATGTGTACTCCCCTTGTTCAATAAAGACTTAGTCAACAACTGCATGCTTAGAATAAATTATTGATTCCACAGTGGGCATACTTCTCCGTCATAGCATCTCGCCATACTTGTGCTTCAGCTGCTTTCTCACTACTAGAAACCTCTATATCAATGATAGAAGATGTTAGTGCAACATGCATCGTAAACTTCTTAGGAAGAATACTCACCTGAAATGTAACTTTAGGTTTTTCCACTTGTTTCTATTCCTCCTACATTCTTGACTTCCTAATTGAACTGATTAGGATTAAAGGCATCTTGCCAATTTGAATATCATTTTTCTTCTTCTAATCAACTTTTGGGACATCAAGATTATCTCCCACATCAAATTCTACGAAAGGTTCCTGTAACCTAGAGGACCTTCCATTCTCAACAAATTAATGCACCCTATTGCCAATTGGTATACACCCTAGGGGCTAGGTGCTACCCAATCTTATTATGTATTCATTATCATGTTTACGAACCGTTGCTACACACTACTTTGGTAAATTTCACAAGTTCAAAACTTGGGCAAGATATTCAACCTCCCAACCACCGACTCCACCACGAGCAAGATAGGTGTGTGCATAGTACAATGTGGAATTAAATTGCTTCCAGTGAGTCATTTTTAAAGTAATTTGTTAGATTCGGTTATGAACCTTCACCAAAAATTGCTTTGATGGTAAACACGATGAGTTCAAAACCTGGGAAAGAACTTTCACATCTTGTGCACCAAATCCACCATGACCTAGCTGGGTGTGTGCATACTACAATGCAGATAAAATTAACTTGCACCCAATTAGTCACTTTTAAAGCAATTTGTTGGTGTAATTGTTTATGAGCCTTTGGTACAAAATGCTTTGATGGTAAATGTTATGAGTTCAAAACCTTGGAAATAACTTTAACCTCCTAGACATCAGCTCCACCATGAACCGGATGGGTATGTGCATAGTACATACTACAGTGCAGATGGACTTAAACTGCCACCAAAGTCAAGAAATTTCAAGGTTGAACTTTGAAATTCGCTGAACTTCAATCCATGTTGAATAAATTCGTCTTGATTGAGCTTCACACCTAAATCTTTTGTTTTTTTCAGTTTAATATTTAATTTTATTTGCACTGTATTAAACATTGTATGTCAGAAATTTGTATGCCATTCTATTCATATTTTGAATTCCTTTATTATTATTATTATTTTAATGCTAAGTGTTAAAATTGGTTCTATTTCAATTTGCAGGATAGGATTCTACAAGTACTAGTCAATTGGAAGAAGAGTATAGGCTTCAATGGTAACATTTTTTCTTCAACCTATACTTCTAGTAGATTAAGAAAAATTGTGCTTGGGCGAAATTGTGAAGGAACCCAGTGCCTTGATTTAATGTTAGTTTATGTCAAACTTCAAAGATTAATTGAAGGGATGCCAAATTTTCACTTTAGCATGGCTAAGACTTCTTGTTTTGGTTACAGGAACTCTTCAAATTGAACCCAAACCACAAGAGCCTACAAAACACCATTAAATATCAATCCTTGTTTAAGTTTTTATATAAATTCATTGATTTTTGTCTTCATCTCCATCTATTGTACTATTAGAAGTTGACAGGTTTAACAGTAATTTAAGATTTGGTTGTCCTTTTTTCAAGGTATGATTGGGATGTTGCAGCAACAATGGGTTTCTTGGAAAGATATGGACTTGCAGGTGTATATTTCGTTAATTCCTGAATGATTTTTTTTGTCATAATGTTGCATATGCTTATGTAAAGTATTCTAGCCTCCTAACTGTACATCATTTTTTTGAATTTTGATCCAACCTCTGCACATAGCATTTTTTGAACTTTGAAGTAATTCATCCCTGATTACAGCATATTTTTAACATCTTAACATTGTGCCTATTATCCTTTGGTTACAACTACACATTTGAATTTTTTTATTAATGAATTCATGTAATTTTGAAGTGTCTACCATGCTTTTCTTTTGTAATATCAAATTTCCAGCTCCACTGCATTTGATATGGTTGGACTTTGATGAAGTCTTGTCTAAAACCACACTTTAATACTACACAACGTTGCATGTACATAGTTTTTGTAGTTTTTTATTACAAAATGAAGTCATTCCTTGTCCTGAAAGGAAGCCATTCATTACAAAATGAGTTATCTATATAAATATACTTTTTTAACTCAATTATAAAACTTGTCTTAAAGAAAATAATATTCATTATTATTACTTCCTATAACTAGAAACAACCATATAAATAAAATTAATATGTTTCCAGTATATTTGAATTATTAATAGTTATCTAATAGTTAATCTAATATAATTACGATTAGAGTTGAAGTTAAGCTAATAGTTGTAAAATAATTGAACTTAAGCTAATAGTTGTATCTAATAGTCAATTTAAAACTTAATATATCAGCCATTGTATTCGTGATTGGAGTTGAAGTTAAGCTAAATTTGTATCATCATTGGATTTAATCTAATACTTACATCTAATAACATAATAGTTGTACATCATCATGATTGGAGTTTTAAAAGTTGAAGTTGAAGTTTAATTTTTCTAACTATCACGAATTGCATTTATCACATGTCAACTAAGCTAATTTTAAATTTTATTTTTTTAAATTGTTAATTATAAATTTTTAACTTCACCCATAAAATCAATATGGACAGTACACTTGTATCATTCTCGTCAATAGATAAATTTAAGCTCATAGAATCAATGGAGTTAAGCTCATGTGTCAGGGAATTAAGCTCAGAATCAATGGATTTAACTCCATAATAAACTTGGAGTTAAGCTCATCTTGGAGTTAAGTCCATAAACTTGGAGTTAACTCCATAATAAACTTGGAGTTAAGCTCATAGTTGTAACTATTAATCCAATAATTGTATCTAATAATCCAATAGTTGAAGTTGAATTTTATTTTTTTGAACTATCAAGAATTGTACTTATCAAATGTTAACTAAGCTATTTTTTATTGTTTTGAAATTATTAATTATGAATTTTGGACGACGCCCATAAAACCAATATGAATAATACAATTATCTCAATATCGTTCATAGATGAAAAGGCATAGATGGTAGTCCACCCCAAAATTCTAATATATTTATGCCCATCAACGTAATTATTTTAATACTTTTTTTTAAAGTAAATATATTATTATTGATATTATATGATATATATGGTTAACAATCATATGCACAAAGAATAAAAAATCAAATTTAACTTTTAAGTAAATTCACCATAAATACTTGTTAGTTCTTTCAATAGATGGATGATCTTATTTTTATAGGTTGTTTTGATTGTGGAGATAAGTATGGCTTATGTGGTGATGCTATAGTCTTTATGATTAAAATGGATTTAAAGAGATCACATATTCATTATGTGGATGAGCATTGGTCATGGGACCAATACTAAAGTTGTATTTATTGCACTTTGGGGGATTTTGTGGTTTATTCAGAAGAGAGACATTTTAAATATTTAAATAGCACGCGATTCCAAAATTGTGATTGATTGGACATGAAGAGATCAAAATTTACAAGGGCATAGTGGGGAAACAAAGTCGTGGAATTGATTAAGAGTTTCTCCTACATCACTTTCACTCATATATTTTGGTAACTCAATAGGAAGGAAGATAATCTCTAAAAAAAGGTTGTGGGTGAAATGGATGGGATCTTGCATTTTGAGGAGACTTTCATTGATGATTGTATGGTTGACTCTAGATTTGTGTCCATTTTTTTAGGATGTATGGATACTCTCTCTTGGTTGTAGACTCTATATTTGTGTCCATTTTTTCAGGATGTATGGATACTCTCTTTTGGTTGTAGTTCTCTCAATTTTGGGTTCATGTAGATCTATTTTTTCTAGAATGAGATTTGAGGTCTATTACAATGGAGAAGTTGTCAAAGTGTAAGATTGAAAGGTAGTTACTTATGTTTCAATTTTCCTGTTTGAGAGATTGAAGGTCCACAATACTACTAACTATTTTAAGGACCGTCTATGTAATTTTGATTCCTTTTGTTGAATTATACGTTAAGCTTTTTTTGCTGAAAATATACTTTTAATAATTTATGTAGTAAATTTATTATCTCAATGCAACCCAATACATTTTAATTTTATTGAATAAGGTATCTCATTAAAAAAACAAAAATACACACACACACACACACAAGAGGTCACAAGTTCAAATCCAAAAGGATAGGGCATGTACACATCCGTAAATTGGTCATTGTGCATGTTAGTGATTGAGAAAAATATGAAGAAACTTGAACTTTAAAACGTTAATCCATAATAACAGTGCATATAAATCTCATCAATAATCCAAAGACATAAATCAAACCATAGAACACAGGATATACCCTAGGAAAACCCTCCACTGATTTAGAGGATAACAAACCCAACAAACGATCTTAGAGTATGATTGATAAGTAACAAAGAATGATTATAACACAATAGCATATTGCTTTCACTGAGAGCACCAAAGAGTAGATATTGAATGGAACACTGTATCAAACTTTCCAAGTGCATAACACTTTAATAACAAGTAAAATTAGGTTTTACAACAAGAATAGAATGGTTGCATGTAGCAACAACTTGTTAACACTTAGAACACTCATCTATATTTAATCATGTACCCCATACTGATCTGGTGTCAAGATGGAACTCCATAATTATCTTCTTCATGAAGATGTGCGCCTTCCATTAATTAACTAACTCTAACTGAGTAGTTAACTAAGTTGAATTGAATGTAACTGAGTTGAACTAAATGTAACTGAGTTGAATTGAATGTAATTGAGTTGAATTGAATGTAACTGAATATAACTGATTGTAACTGAACATAATTGAATGTAACTTAACAGAACTAGTGCATCTCCATCAGTGTTTATTTCCAATAACCATTTGCATAAATTAAGGAGTTGAACCCTTAATTAACTGAACTTGTTTACCATAACTGCAATTCAAATTCTCTCTCTATCTCTGTGCTTATATTAAATATCTCTGCAATGGTCCATGTGTGTTTTCATTAATTAATCATATCATATCCGTAAGATCATTTTCAAACATATGATCATATGTATTACCCCAGGTCATATAGTCATATGCTAAAGTAAATCACTCTAGGGATAGATAATCCCTAAAGGATACTTGTAGCACCTATTGACCATGACTAGCCATACATCACATAGTACATATACTTTACATAGTAAAGTACACCACCTCACAACATCAGGATATTTGTAGGACTACACAAGCATGTTGTCTAGGTCAATCGTATGAGGATATTCGTAGGACTACACAAGCCTACTGTCCAGCTCAATTGTATGAGGATATTCGTAGGACTACAAAAGCCTAATGTCCACCTCAATCATATGAGGATATGCATAGGACTACATAAGCCTAATGTCCACCTCAATCATATGGGGATATTCATAGGACTACACAAGCCTACTGTCCACCTCAATTGTATGAGGATATTCGTAGGACTACACAAGCCTACTATCCACCTCAATCATATGAGGATATTCGTAGGAATACCCAAGCCTACTATCCACCTCAATCATATGAGGATATTCATAGGACTATCCAATCCTACTGTCTTGATATTACTCACAAGAATTTACAACATCACCACCTCAATCATATGAGGATATTTGCAGGACTACACAAGCCTATTGTCTTGATATTACAATACTATAGAATGACCCCCAATGTTGTAATCTCAACACTCCCTCTCAGCGAGGGAGAGATTCTCTATCATACTAAGCTTATCTCGCAAGTGTTTAAACTTTGTCACAAATAGAGGCTTGTCACAACTTTTAAATCTTCTCATCAGTACCTATGTACTGGAACTCATGACCATGACTTCAATGAATTAAAACTTCATCTCGAATGTGTTTAATCATAAATACATACAGGGTTTTCAATAAATCTTGACTATTAACACCTAATTATTGTAGGCTCAAGTATTTCACCCAAGTAGGTAACATCCCACTCTACACTAATCCGCAGTATGTAGTACTATCTGTAAAACACATTTTGCTTTTGTATTACTCTCATACATACATCTTTCTTCTGCAGTACTAGCTGCAATACACTTAGATTTTGTAGTACTAGCCTCAAATTACATCTCTTATCTCATGCTAAAACAATAGCTGGATAGCACAATCAAATAATAGGTCTGCCATGTATGCTTAGTAGTAAGCATAAAATACAACAGGTCTGATCAAAGACCAACCAACTACTTACACAAAGTAGCATCATCTAGATCCAATCCAGAGCCATGGATTTTTTAAATCCATCACATACAACATTATACAACAAATGTGTAATAACATGCAGAAAGAAAGACTTATCTTCTTTCACTCTTCAACATTTGTTGACTTCTTGAATCTTTTGTTATCTAGAGAATTTCTTTGTGAGCTTTCAATTCTCTGTGATGTTCTTCAAGTCATGATCACTTTCTCAATGATCCTTCTCTTTATATTTGTAGCACCCCAACTACCTCTCCGATAGGTTTTAACTTTTCTCTAACAGTCTAGACTATAAATAGTCTCTGAGACTTTTGATCATGTCTCTTCTCATGTGGATTCTCTCCACAAGCTATCACATCCCTTGGATGCCTAAGTCTGTACGATGACCAACTGGTGGGGACTTTATATGTTGTTTCCCATGAGGACACATCAATACTCCCTCTTCAACTAGAGGAGTTATTATGTACTATACCAAGCTTGTCCCAGACAAAATCTTAATAAGAATGCTAGAAATGGTTCTCATAGATGGATATGTACCATGTCTCGAATATAACTGAATAGAACCCTAAAAATCTTTACTTCTTTTCAACATGCTCTATCTAGAGCAACACATGTGATCTTCCTCGATCACTATATTAGTCAGATCTCATATATATTTAAAACTCTCTTTTATTAATGAAGACATATATGATTCCACATACACTTGTACCAAGTAGGTACCACAACACATGTTTTGTACATGTCTATGTACAAACTACAAGGCACATAACAGATATTGGGACTTGTCACTAACAAAATACATCTCAACTAAATTCAAATCCTCCAAATATGAAATAATAATTATGAAATTTCATAATTACCTTCATATGTGTGGCCATGGATTTGTAGTCCATCAACCTGAAACTCTTTAGGCTCTTTTACTGCACATTTTACCTTAATTGAGGAAAATCTTTATCTGGTGACTTTGAAACCACTAATCATAATAATCATAAAAATATTCTTGAATACAGTTCTCATCTTCCTTCTGAATATGAGTATCATGCATATCTCCTTTTTACAGGAGGTACATCAGCCAGTTACACTAGTTCTTCAGGAGCTAGTGAGACTAGCAACTCCCTCTCACCATGTAAATGTGAAAATCATAATTTGGGTCCTCCATCACGAATATTTATGCTCATATATATATGAAGATATTATTTGACACATGAATCTAAATAAGATATAATATATTTAGGAGTCTTCACATCTATCACAATATAACTAAGCCATCTATTTTGTCTACTTCCCAGGAGACATAGGAACCTCCTGAATTGTTCTCTTTCAGGCTCAACCATTGGAATGACTCAACATTCATGTCCTTCTTTACTTGTAGGAAAGGGCATATCAATTTTCCCTAAAAGACAAATTATTCTCATCATTAGAACCATTTCATACTCATGAATTTTATTCACATTAAATACTTTCAATATACTGATAAATATTTACTTAGTTATGTGCATATATTGACCAACTGATTCATCATAACCCATTATAATATTATGTATTGATATGCAGCCCTATATCATTCCAAAAATTCATTTTATGAAATAAATATACAACCCCATGTTCATATCTCATAAGATAAGCATGAAACCCTATATCTAGCCAATCATGTAGTCTTATGTTCAGAGTTTATGAAACAATCACGCTGCCCTAAATCTCATGTCTTATGAATGATGTTTTCAACCTTATATCAGTCCTACATAAGTCCTATATCATCTCACAAAATTTGGACGCATGAGATTGATAACATTCTAATAAATATAGGAACAACAATGTACATGCTAAACACAATTCCAAGTCCAGGAATTCATATTGTAATAAAACAAAATCTGATTTTATAAAAGCATATGATAATGAAATAATCATGCAGCCCAACATTCATATCACATGAATCGATCATGCATCTCTATATTTATGAAACAATCATGCAACTCTGTATTTATATCTTTATGAAACAATCATGCATCCTTTATATTCATAAACATGCATACTCTATATTCATATTTTATAAAATAATCATGCATGCTCTATATTCATATGAACAATCATGCATCATCTATATTCATATTTTATCATGCATGCTCTATATTCATATCTTATGAACAATCATGCATCCTCTATATGACTGTAATGAAAACATTCAAAAACATATAGATTGAAATAGCATATAATAAAAAATTTGGGTACTTATATGTTTATTGTTTTGCATGCTCCCTCTTGATCTTTTCTTCCTTGATATCTTTGCAAATTTGAGTGCATGCAGGAAGTAGCGAATCTCTGCATGGAGAAACTGGATCCCATGCAACCTGAAGCGAATGTTCTTCTTTCAAAGAAAAAATTCTTCCAACGATCATCTTCTTCATTGGATGATTTATCAACTCTATGAGGCTCTCATTATACACAATATTCATTGAATAATGATTATATCCAACTTACAACTCTTGGGGTTGTTCCATCAATTGGTCCACTTTGGGAAAACAGCCATAACATGAATTCTGACAATTTCATCTTCAAATACCTGATCGTATCTCTAACGCAGTTGCATAGTTATAAAATGTTCTCTTAAGTAAGCTAAATCGACCCATTTTGGAAGTGGGTTTTCAACTGTTTCGTCTGATTCCTCACGGATTGATCAAAACGTCTTTGTAAAATTTGTCTCCCGAAAAGTGACATAAATTGTGCATCTTGATTTGCTCTTTAATTTTCCCTGCATAAAGAGTCCTCACTCACTGAGGTCAATTAAACATCTATATCATTATCCTCAACAATGATTCACACTCTTGCCTTCAATTTGGAAGTGTCTTCGAATTGGTATTTCGGTTGGATAGAGATCAATGCCATGGCTCCAATATCTTTGCTCAATACTTCTCAAGATCATGTAGGCTTTAGTTTCTTGCACAAACTAAGCTCTTACATGCCCTTGCTTTGATACCATGTTAGTGATTGAGAAAAATATGAAGAAACTTGTACTTTAAAACTTTAATCCATAATAACAATGCATATAAATCTCATGAATAATCCAAAGACATAAATCAAACCATAGAACATAGGATATACCTTGGGAAAACCCTCTACTGATTTAGAGGATAAAACAACCCAGCACACGATCTTTGAGTATGATTGATAAGTAACAGAGAATGATTACAACATAATAGCATATTTTCTTTCACTGAGAGCACCAAAGAGTAGAGATCGAATGGAACACGGTATCTAACTTTCCAAGTGCATAGCACTTTAATAACAAGTCAAATTAGGTTTTACAAAAAAAATAGAATGGTTGCATGTAGCAACAACTTGTTATCACTTAGAACACCGATCCATATTTAATCATGCACCCCATACCGATCTGGTGTCAAGCTGGCACTCCATAATTATCTTCCGCACGAAGATATGCACCTTCCATTAATTAACTAACTCTAACTGAGTAGTTAACTGAGTTGAACTAAATGTAATTGAGTTGAACTGAATGTAATTGAGTTGAACTGAATGTAACTGAACAGGAATGAATGTAATTGAACAGAACTAGTGCATCTCCATCAGTGTTTATTTCCAATAACCATTTGCATAAATTAAGGAGTTGAACCCTTAATTAACTGAACTTGTTTACCATAACTGCAAATCAAATTCTCTCTCTTTCTCTATGCTTATATTAAATATTTGTGCAATAGTCCATATGTGTTTTCATTAATTAATCATATCATATCCATAAGATCATTTCCGAACCTATGATCATATGTATTACCCCAGGTCATATAGTCATATGCTAAAGTAAATTACTCTAGGGGTAGCTAATCCCTAAAGGAGACTTCTTGCACCTGTTGACCATGACTAGCCATACAACACATAGTATATCTACTTTACATAGTAAAGTACACCACCTCACAACATGGGGATATTCATAGGAATACACAAGCCTACTATCCACCTCAATCATATGAGGATATTCCTAGGACTACACAAGCCTACTGTCCACCTCAATCATATGAGGATATTCGTAGGAATACACAAGCCTATTGTATCACCACCTCAATCATATGAGGATATTCATAGGACTACATAAGTCTAATGTCCACCTCAATCGTATGAGGATATTCGTAGGACTACACAAGCCTACTGTCCACCTAAATCATATGAGGATATTCATAGGACTACAGAAGCCTACTGTCCACCTCAATCATATGAGGATATTCGTATGAATTCCCAAGCCTACTGCCCACCTCAATCATATGAGGATATTTGTAGGACTAAGCAATCCTACTGTCTTGATATTACTCACATGAAATTACAACATCACCACCTCAATCATATGAGAATATTCGTAGGACTAGACAAGCCTACTGTCTTGATATTACAAGATTGGAGAATGACTCCCAATGCCGTAATCTCAACAGTGCGGAGGGTGTTCCTTATGCCACAAACAAGACATTATACACCAATTTGGTGTTTGGATTGGTTCTGACCTTAAAATTATATTATTATTATTATTATTATTATTATTAGTCAATATAAGCTTAGGAATTCTATGGATTAGAAATTTTTGTTTATATTCACTTAACTTTCTCTTATCTATTGCCCCTATAGTGAGCGAGCAAGGAGGTGATGACAGTTCTCATGAGCCTACGTTAGTCCACTCAACCTGGTTGGATAGATGGCTGACAGTAGAATACAAGTGGAGATGATGGGAATGCATGGCATGGGGATAGGTATTTTCATGCCGCACTAGGAAATAATGGGTATGCAATCTAGTAGAATGAGTGGTGTTCGACAACATGTGATTGGAAAATTGTCAAACTAAGCCACAATGATAAACTAGTTCCTTTCACATTTAATAATTATGGCATTTTTACACTTAAGCAATGAAAATTTGAAATTAGGGGAAATTTGTTTAGGACATTGTGTCTAGACTTGTTATGAGTCATGGGAGTGATTAAATGCTTAGAAAGAGGAGCCACATTAAGCTATTATGATGCCCCCAACCCCAAATACGAGGCCAAGGACACCCAAAAACCTAAAGGGGATGCTGAATCAAAGTAATGCACAATGGAATTGTGGAAATTGAATCCAAGTGATAGAACAATTTCACTCACAAAATTGCTAATCAAACACGCAAATTTACACACAAAGGAGATTGAAATTCGAGCATAAAACTAATATGTATTGAATAAGTGTACAATATCCCACCTTATGAAGTTATAGGCTATTTCAATATATAATTACATGAGAGATTCAAATGCATAAGGATGCCATTAAAAATAGTCAAAACTAGGCTTACTAAATCTAGTCAAATCCCCCATAAGTGCATAAAGTAGTTTCCAAATCTACCTAGAGGCTCACGAATTGGAAAAGTCAAATGGGTAAGATAATAAGTGATGGAAAGGAAACTCACACATGCTTTTATTAGGAGAAAATAATGGAGGATGATGAGGGAAAAAAACAAGTCAACTACACCTAGTCTTACTTTTCCTTTTGCCTCAAATATCAATAAAGCAGGAAACTTAATAGAAAAAGCAGATATGCGCTAGGGAGGATCTAGAATAAAGAAGAATTGCTAAATATGGTTTCCATGAGGTTTCCCAAGTGCTCCATGACTCATTTTTAGCAATTTTGACTTCTAGGACATGTGGAAGACAACTTGCATAGAGTGGAATATTGGAAACTAGGCAAATAAGACAAAAATGGATTAATTAATGTCTAAGGTAGCTAACTATGGGTTGATTATTCTAACACCCCCCCTTAAGCCTAAATTTATGAGTAAATATTAGAAAATTATAGGGCCTAGCAACAAGGCTTAGTCACCTTTTACATACTGCATGTTCATTTAACCAAGGAAAGAGGCAAAAACCCAATGGGAAAATCCTCCCTTAAACATGGACAGTAAAACAAAATTTGAAAATCTTGTCATTAATCATGCTTCACAGCATGATCAGAAATCCCCAACAATGATTTGAGATTGTTGAATGTCTTCTCACAAAAAAATTTGGTGAAGATGTCTGCTACTTGTTCTGAATATGCACAGAAGGTGAATGGTGCCATCACGCACAAGCTGTCTGATGTAGTGCATATGGATCTCAATGTGTTTGGTTCTCTGTCTCTGAACTAGATCACTGTAGATTTGAATGGTGCTCTGATTATCACAATAGATAATGGTTGAAAACTCTGTTTCAAAGCCACTCTCACCAAGTATCCCCTACAACCATAAACATTGAGTTCCTGCATTTACAACTCCTCTGTACTCTGCTTCTGTAGATAAGAGTGCAATGGCACTCTGTTTCTTGATTGACTAGCTGATTGGTCCTTTAGCAAGCATGAGCACATATCCTATGTTGACTTTCGATCTGTGTTGTCACCTGCCCAATCACTGTCAGTAAACCCAATCAAATCAAGATCAGATTTAGCTTTGTAGAAGATCACATGAGTTCTTGTTCCCTGAACAAAGTTAAGGATCCTTTTGGATACTCTCCAATGGATCTCATGAGTCTGATCCATGTATCTTGAAGCCACACTTATTGCATAAGAAATATCAGGTCGAGTGTGTGTAAGGTATAGAAAACACCCAATCAATTGCCTATACAGTGTATTATTTACCATAGGAGAAGAACCTACTTCTTCAAGCTTAACTCCTGAAAGGAAGGGAGTCTTGCTTGGCTTGCAATCTTTCATGTTGAACTTGTTCATAAAATATGAAGCATACTTGGACTGATGTACCTTTATTCCATGTTGGGATTGAGCAATTTTGAGACCCAAGAATCGGCTCAACAACCCCAAATCAGTCATAGAAAATGCATGGTCCATTGCATCCTTTAAGGATGCAATTTCTTTCTTTGAACTTCCTATAATCAGAAGGTCATCCACATACAAGACAATAATCATTTAAGAACCATGAATTAGCTTCAAATAAACATTAGGATTAGACTTACATCAAACAAAACTCAATAACAACAAAAAGCCATCAATTTTGGCATACCAAGCCCTCGGGGTTTGCTTAAGCCCATATAATGATTTCTTTAACCTGCACACAAAAAATGGATTAGTAAAAAACCCTTGAGGCTGCTGCATGTAAATCTCTTCAGTAATATCTCCATTCAGGAATCACACTTCACATCCATGTGATGTACCTCCCACTGCTTCAAAGCTGCAATGGCTAAGGCTAGCCTGATGGAGAGCATCTTTGCCACTGGTGCAAAGGTATCATTGTAGTCAATACCATGTACCTGTGAGTAGCCCTTAGCTACCAATATTGCCTTATATTTCAAAGGTGAACCATCAGCAACAAACTTAGTTTTGAAAACCCACTTAAATTGAACTAGCTTCCTCCCTGGGGGAATATCAACTAGTTCCCAGGCGTTGTTCTTCTGGAGTGAGCTGAATTCTTCTTTCATGGATGTTTGCCATATTGGATCATGTACTACATATTCATATGTCTGTGGGTCTGATTCAACCATCAGATAGCATTTCTTTGCAAACAAAGGGTCTTTCATACACAGGGCACTCTCAAAATGAGATCTAGTCCTCCTAGGATCACTAGGATTTCCAGCTAGTTCCCCAGCTGCATGAATGGTCTTTGCTACCCATTTTTCTCTTGTAGGACTATCAAGATCTGCAATTAAATCATCATTATCAGACATATCAGAATCAGCAAACTCATTTGTCTCTTCACTTACATTCAATGGTTTTGGTGGTGAAGAAGACTCTCCAACTTCAACTGTTGCTAAAGGCTCTTCTTGGAATTGAACACTCCTTTCAATGAAGGATTTGTTTGTGCTCAAGTTGATCAGCTTGTACCATTTTGAATCTTTAGAGTACCCAAAAAATAGACACTCTTGGCTTTGGGGATGCAAAGCCTTTCTCTTTTCAGTTAGAATTCTAGCCCAAGCCTTTGAGCCAAAAATCCTGAAATGGGTCACATCTGGCTTGTTCCCACTCCAAGCTTCGAAAGGAGTCATAACATCAAGCTGTTTATGAGGAACCATATTTTGGATATAGGATGCACAGTTTATAGCCTTGGCCCAAAACTTTGGTGGCAAATTCTTAGCCTCCATCATATAGGTTGCCATCTCCTTCAGTGATCTATTCCTTCTCTCAGCAACACCATTTTGTTGTGGTGTGTAAGGGATTGAATGCTGCATCTGAACACTTGCATCTTCACAATATTGAATGAACTCAGACTTGACATACTCACCACCATTGTCAGATACGAGGATCTTGAGTCTCCTCCCAGACTGGTTTTCAACCAAAGCCTTAAAGAATTTGAAGAGGCCAAAAACTTCAGACTTATGCTTCAAGAAGTAAACCCAACAATACCTGGAAAATTCATTGATGAAGGTCAATGCATATTTGGCTTGACTCATTGACATATGAGGAAATTTACCAACAACATCACTGTGAATCAACTCAAGAGGTGCAGAGGTTCTCTCATGACTAGCTCTCTCAAATTTATGCTCTGGGTGTTTTCCTAGGATACAACCTTGACAGACTCCCTTGGAAAATTTAATCTTTGGTAACCCTATGACCATTTATTTTTCACTTAGATCAGAAAGATACTTATAGTTAAGATGGAAAAATCTTTCATGCCAAAGCTTCCTTGCCTCATTAGCATGAATCAGAAGAGCAGAGGGGTTTGAGTAGGGCACAAAATGTGAAAACATGTATACCTTCGAAGTGTGATCTACAACTCCTTTTGCAATGACTTTAACATTCAAGATCTCTATGATCTCAAAATCATCAGGGGAGAATATGACCTTCTTTGGAAACCCTATGTGGGTCATTTGATACACTGACAAGAGGTTAGAGGCAAGACCTGGAACATACAATACATTACTAAACTTACCATGGTTAAGATCAATCCTTCCTTTTCCCAAACTGTCAGTGAGAGAGTCATCTCCCAGCACTATTGGTGGACCTTTTGACATTTCAAGAGAGGAGAATGCCTCCTTGGTCGAAATCGTATGTATTGAAGCTCCAGAGTCTATGATGAAGCTAGGTGAGCTTGATGTGCCAGCAACCAATGCATGTACTCTCTATCTATCCTCTGAATTTGATCCTCCTTCCCTCTTCTTTGAGCAATCAGGAAGGGAGATGTTATTCTTCTTCAGGTGTTGGGTCAACATGTCAATTTTCTTTTTCATGCAGGAGCTTTCAGGATGATAGCCCTTACTGTAGTATGCACATTTGCTCATTTCTCCTTTGTTCTTCTTCTTTTAGAAGTTCTTCTTGGAGCCTTGGGGCACCTCCTAAGGCTTGTTCTTGTCTCTCTTTTACTCAGGTGGCTTCTTAGCTTTCTTCTTTCCTTTTGAATCCACCCTCGAATCTCTAGCAACCAAAGCTTGGTATTTGGAAGGTTTGATGGTGCTCATCATCACCAGTTTATCTTGTTCTTGTGTGAGCGATTCCATGAACTCTGAAAGCTTAGGAATATTCCAGGCTCGAGCTGTCAACTTGGTGGCATGGAAGGTTGAAACAAACACTGAATAGTTAGGGCCAGGCTTTGAGAGTATGGCCAAAACTAGTTGCTCCTACTTTTTAATTCCACACTGTTTTAGCTGCAAAACAAGGGCTTTAAACTTGGAAAAGTAGAGTTGTAGGGATTCGAAGCTGCTGGGACTCAAAGAGATCAATTCATTCTTGATTTGATGTCCTCTCATCTCTTCTATATTACCAAAAATATCTACAATATTCTCCCACACTTCATTAGGTGATGTCAATCCATCAAGATGGAAGAGGAGGTTTCTGGATATGCTCAGACACATAATACCATAGGCCTCATCCCTCTTGTTGTGCCATTTAATTTTGTCTACAGCTGCATTGGGATCTCCCTTGATTTCCATAGTCACCATGTAGAGACCGTTCACTCTCAACAGTATCTCCATCTCTGCTTTCCATTCAAATAAATTAAAGGGAGTCAAGATGATCTTCTGAGATTGATCCATAGCTCTGAACTGTGCCCTTCAACCAACAGAATTTGCTCATATTCAAGATGTCGAACCTGCAATAGCAATATGGAAGGAGAGAAATCAATATACAAAGGCTCTGATACCATGTGGAAATTGAACCCAAGTGATAGAACAATTGCACTCACAAACTTGCTAATCAAACATGTAAATTTACACACAAAGGAGACTGAAATTGGAGCATAACAATAATCTGTATGGAATAAGTGTACAATAGCCCACCTTATGAATTCATAGGCTGATTCAATATATAATTACATGAGATATTCGAATGCATAATTATGCCATTCAAAATAGTCAAAACCAGGCTTACTAAATCTAGTCAAATCCCCCATAGGTGCATAAAGTAGTTTCCAAATCTACCTAGAGGCTCATGAATTGGAAAAGTCAAATGGGAAAGATAATAAGTGATGGAAAGAAAACTCATACATGCTTTTATTAGGAGAAAATAATGGAGGATGATGAGGGAAAAAAATAAGTCAACTACACCTAGTCTTACTATCCCTTTTGCCTCAAATATCAATAAAGCAGGAAACTTAGCAGAAAAATCAGATATGTGCTAGGGAGGATCTGGAATAAAGAAGAACAGCTAAATATGGTTTCTAGTAGGTTTCCCAAGTGCTCCATGACTCAGTTTTAGCAAGTTTGACTTCTAAGACATGTGGAAGACAATTTGCATAGAGTGGAATATTGGAAACTAGGCAAATAAGACAAAAATGGATTAATTAATGTCTAAGGTAGCTAACTATGGGTTGATGATTCTAACAGGAATTAGGGTAACAAAGGTTAGGACAACATACCAAATATCCACTAAAATAAAAAAATTCAACCTTTTAAAATGAAATAAATGAATAGAAAGTATATCATTCCCCAGTACACATAGTATGCAAGGTAAATGGAGGCATGAAATGAAACGTAATATTAGAAATCCATTAAAATGATTTTGAACATGAAATATTAGATATATTACAGCCATTTAACTTTAATATAATCATGTATGCAATCCAGCATAAACAATGTAAATAAACAGATGTATATAGGATTCAACAATCAACCATATTAACAATGTTAAAAAAAATCAAATCTACTTATTGCTACCTACAACCATATGAACTTAAACAAAACTAGATATGAATGCTTCCATCTATATCCATCTAAGCGATGAATAGATCATATCTCATGGTTTCCACCTACAACCATGTAAATGACAACAAAATTAGATCAATGAGCACACATATATCATAAATTGTAGTAAATAAACATATAACAAAATACTCATCTCAATGAAAAAACTAGTTTCAACATGACAACATTTCACCCTGCCATAGACATACCATGATCATGCATATTTCAACATGAAATTGACCCCCAATATGAGGCCATAGATCCACAAGAGAGGTACTCTCAAAACAAAATGTATACCAAGAAAAATGCCACACAAAAACAACTATATTTCAGTCAAAGAAAAATGTTTTTCAATGAAACAAAAAGTTTTCCTTACTCGAAACATCATTCTGGATGAAATGGAATAGGTCTCACAAGCCATAAATTCTCAAAACTATATGAAACAGAACATATGGGTGCACCCTCCTCAACAAAATGAGAATACCACAACTACACATTTCATCACATAAGCATTCCTTTCCTTCTATAATACCTAGTGAGTTGTGCTCCCCTTTATACACAAGTCTTCAGTATATCACCACCCTCACTTAGGATGTATGAGTTAGATTAGGAATATACAAGAAACTGGAGAAGAAATTATGCCGTGTTAGAATATATCCATCTTCAATCATCATTATAGGTTATTCAAACCTCATTACAAGGCCTTCACTCTTCCTATAATGCAACGCATCTCCTACTCAAGATCATGTATTTCCAATACAAGAGATAATTCCCATCCATTGGAGAGCTAAGAGAGAGATAAGAAGAGTGAACAAGAGCCAATTCAAATCCTTCTATAACCATTTGATTTTCCAAGAGAGTGACCTGAATTCCAAAAGAGGTAACTCAAATTTAGTGGGGGTTACTCAATTCATGAGAGAGAGGTTACCATTAGAGATTCCTTTTCCTAGAATAGAAATAGGTGAAACAAGAGTGGGGTTACACTTTTTTTCAAGGAGTGCAAGATAAAACTAGCCAATGAAGGAACATGGGATCATGAGGAGCATCACAAGAGGATTGGAGTCACCAAAGAAAGAGCTCACTAGCCAAGAGGGTTCCACCAAACATCAAAGAGGCTGTATAGTACCTCCATAAGACAAATTAATAAAAAAATAGGTTCCAACAAGTGATGTGAGGAGATAAACAGCTCTTAGTCCCCAAACCCCTCACATGTGGAATCCATGGCCCCCATTATTGTTAGTAGTCCTTATTTATCTAGTTATTCATAAAATAATAATAATAAAATAATAATGTCCGATTCCATAATCCCTACGCCTCGTGCCACAATAACAAACCAGTAATAACATGTGTCTAGTGCTTAACATCTGGAGTATTACATACCCCTCCCTCTTGCAATATATCTATGGATGTGATTATATATATTATCTTTCATTTAGTTCTCACATAAATACATATCAATGGTATCAAATCAATCTACTCTATGTTCTCTCTTAGTGCATGTCCCCAACAAAATCTAAATTTCGATATTCAGGTCTTGAACTAGTTGAGCTTCAGAGAGAATTCCTTCAGCAACCCAAACCTTACTGGATACCATCTCGAATATATGCACAAGGGATAAAAGGATTTTACTTTCATATACAATAGTGCATATCATCTTAAATATATAAACAAGGTAGAAATTCCCATGCTCATATTAATGTCTCAAAGTATGATGAGATCTAGACCCACTAGGGATCAGATCATTACATGAATAATCATTGTGTACATCATAAGGAGGATATATGCTGAATGGGGTTTGATAAATAAATGAATAAGTATTGTGTACATCATAAACATCAAGAACAGACTCGACCATGTTCCAACCATGGTTTCTTTGAAGAACTAGTGTGGGGACAATGACATACTGAAGGGATGCGGGATCATAATAGCTGCTACTTTGTTGGAACTGAGAGGGTTCAACCATATGGAATTACTCAAAGCACTAAAGGTTTGAATCAAGTTGAATTTGTTAATAGTATCTATAACTAGATATCATGGGAAGCATGTGACTAGGGATTCCATAACACTATTGCCATCGCACTTAGATATTTGGATCAATACATAATTGGAATAGAATCCTCCAATGATGGGAGTCATGGATATATGATTTATTCAGCCGAATAAAGAAAGGACCATCGTCATGTACGAATCTCAATGGTGTGATGATTGATTTGGTGTCGAGCACATGAGAAACAACCAAGTTAAGGGGAATTGGCATATTCCCTTAGTTGGTTTAAGGGACTTATCAATAATGGTTATGAGGTCAAGGTACATGATTTGTTTAGGTCTATATTCTAGAATGAATTTGTTGATTTCGATATAAGGAGACCTGCAATTTCTAAGGCAATGATATTTCCTTAACAAAAGCATGATGGAAACCATGAATATAAGAAGGAGCACTCGACAAGAAACTGATACACTTTTTCAGGGATACAAGGATAACTGAGGAATGGAATAAAACTTTCTGTGTTTAGAGTATTAAGGAAAGGATGACCTAGAATCATGTGTGGGGTTTCTTAAGGGTATCAAAGAAAGCACACAATTGGGGTTTCGAGGGTGAATTACATTTACCAAAGGGAGGGACTTGTTGCTCTTGGGGAGGTGTATATTGAGTGGGTATGACTCCAAGGGTGACTCATCAAAAAATACTTTAAATAAAAGTGATTAGGGATGCTTCCAAAGAAGAGACTATGCATGATCTACCAGAGTGCTAAAAAACACTTTTGATAAATGGTTTCTATGGTGTATGGAAACCGAAGGAAGAGTACTAGGGAACACTCTAAAAATTCATGGATTCCCATACTGTGTTAGCATTTGTGAGCCGAACAAAGTTTGCACACACATAAAACTTATTTAAAATATCTGGAATATTAAATAATCCATAATATTTAGAACATAATGTATAAAATATGAATATTGAATGAGATATAGATATGATTTTTACAATATAATTGGGACCCAAATAAATAGGCCTACATGTATTGTTTCACATGAAAGTACACATCTTTTACTAATCTTATATAATTAATAATTTCTAATTATTAGTTATATTTTTTAATTTTTAGTATTGGTATTTTTATATTTTATTTATTACATTGCCTTCCCATCAGGATGATTTGTCCTCTCTTGTGGATAATTCTTTTTCCCACTCCTTGTAATATTTTATTTTTCTTACTTTTTGTTCTCTTCTTCTTATTTGTAGTATATATAATTTATTCTTTTCTCCTTTTTTATTTTTTAGATTAAATTTGACTGAACCTTTTTTTCCAAATCCATGCATTAAAAAAAATGGCCAAGGGCCGAGTTTCGGAGGATCTCCAAGAAGGGTTTATGGCCAAAAGTTGGAATTTGGACAAGGTCTTAGATTACATGGACAAAATACAAGTTCTGGAGAATCTCCAAGAAGGATTTGTGCCCAAAGGTTGGAATCAATCGCAAGAAGGTGCTTTGATACAACGTGAGCTGAACAAAGTTTGCTGACACATAAAATTTATCTAAAATATTTGGAATATTAAATAATCCATAATATTTAGAACATAATGTATAAAATATTAATATTGAATAAGATAAGAACGTGATTTTTACAATACAATCGGGACCCAAATAAATAGTCTTACTTGTGTCGTTTCACATAAAAGGACATGTCTTTTACTTAACATAGATAATTAATCATTTCTAATTATTTGTTATTGTTAACCCAAAAAATTCCCCAATTAGCTCTACATGACCTACACCACACAAAGACATCTATTTAACTACCCTCATTGACCCCCACACCCTTGTAAAGGCTCAAAAACACCAAAAAAGGGCTTAGAAACCCATAGAAGAGCCTAAATGTCTCTCACAAGGGATAAAACTTCCAAAAAGGGGATAAAACCCCTAAAAGGAGCTTAAAACCCCTAAAGGAGCTAAAGAATGGCCAAAAAGGGCCTAAATCCCAAAAAAGGGCTAAAGCCTTGACCAAGGGCATAAAACCCTAAAAACTTGGAAAAGTATATAAATACAAGGGTGGGGGTCACTCTCAAAACACTTCCCATTTACCTACCATTACTCTGCTCGTGTGAGTGCCTTGAGACCCATCTCTCTCAAGCCATTCACCCTACTTGCTCCACTTGCTTCATTTTCTCCATTAGCCAATCCCCATTCCATTAAGAGGTAGCACCTTGAGCTAGGGCATGGTGGCCCATCTTCCAGCAAGAGCATAGGTATAATGGTGGCAATGCTTTCTTATTGCTTTATCTAGTTGCTTATATCTTGTTTTTTGCTAACATTTCCATTGCAGGGTTGTTATTTGTTCATTCTTGTCTGAGGTTTATTGCAAGGCTTTGTATGGTTCACTAACTCTTTCCTGCAGGTTTCTTCTTCACCAAAGAAACCCTATCCTTCTGTCCTATAGACGGAAGGTAGCCTTTTCTACATGTATCAAGGGCCAAATCCCTACTATAGATTGGCGACCATACCAGATCGATCCCAAAGGATCCCTAGGTTTTTATAGTTTATTTTTCAGAATTTTGTTAACCTAGTTTATATTTCTGTTTATTTCTAGTTTAAATCTCTGTTTTTGTCATTTACATTTCCAATCAAGCCCTCTTAAGGCCGACCTGAGCCCGTTCGGCCACAGTACCTGTTAGTGTCGATCGTTCCCAGCTATGCTTTTAAAATTTTCCAGTTTACAGGTCAAATCACTTATATCGGGCATAAAAGCACGACCAAGTCGCTCATATCGGGCCTAAAAGCACGACCGAGTTGCTCATTTCAGCCCAAAAAGAGTGACTTCACTCTTAGGAGCCAGATTGCTTCTATTTTTGGTTTTTGAGCAACCTAGTCGCCTGATTTGGGAAAAAATCAGCAACCCCCTCACTACATTTACCCCAAAAAAGTGTGACCTGTCTCTTAGGGTTCATTTTTTTTGTAGTTTGGACTGTCAGTGCGGCCCTTCTACCACTGTCCAGTAACCTGTTTATTTCTGCAAATAATTTTTGTAAGTTGATGATAAATTTGGTTAGCTATTAATGCATATGAATCTGTTGTAGGACTTAGCTCAAATGCGGTAACTTGATTTTTAGTTTTTTCACTTAAAAAATTTGAGATTAACCTCTTGCCGAAACCCTTCCTCCTCTACTTAGTCATCACCCTTTGGGGTATTCTAAGATAAGATGAAGGGTCAAGCTTGTATAGTAATAGGCACTTATACTTGTTATTGCTTAAGACCACTAAAAACGGGTGACTTGGAAGGTAGAGGGGGTGGAGACCGTTGCGGATTTCAAGGCGTTCGTATCCTCCCTGTTGATCGACCTTGCGCTCAAGGAGTGACCTAAGGATCTATGGGTGGGCTTAGTCCCACTGTGTTGAGAACCCAACACTCTTTCCTGGTCAAAGAGCAATATAGGCATAAAATAGTCACCTAGCAGGTTTGCAATAGTTCAGGTTCATTACTTGCATGTTTAAATCTCTCTATTTCAAAAGTTCATTGGTTTTTTTTCATAACAGGTTTCCCATTATGTAATCTCTATAACAAACCAAAAATGTATGCGAAGTATCCATAAACCATAATTGCAGTCACCAAAACAATAACATAAATTTAAATAAACAACATTCATACATTAAACATGCAAACCACTTAAGCCAACCAAACTCGGTTCATGACACCAAGCGAACCCATTAAAATCTATCAATTTACATTAATTCAAAATCTTTGTATTATTTGAGGACATAAGTCCCTGAATTCCTTAACCGTGGGAAGTACTTGGGATCAGCCCTAAAAATAATTGTGAGGAGTACCACAGGAACCCCAAAGTAGCTGGCCGGTAAGAGGAATTGCCAAGCGAAACGGGAAACGACCCCCATCGATTGACTAGATCTTCTGTGAGGAAAAATCCAAGCATTTTATCCTGGAAGTATTGGTGGCTGAGTGACCACCTGAAAGCCAATAGGAAACCACTGAAACTGGGGTCCAGAATGTCATTACCAGATTACACCATTTGATCTACCAACTCAACACAATTGATCCCCCACGCTCTTCTTCATGCCTAAGAGACAATCCGCCACACTTCAGGTCCTTGAACGAACACCATCAAGATCCTTATCGATGACCCTCTACACCATCGGATGGCCACACAACCTTTGACTCAGACTTAGATTCATATCAATATGAGCCAAACATACAGACTGCACCATCTATTCCCATGACTAGTGCAAATCTGGATCCACTTTTCAGAATGGTCATTGGTAGTGGACCCATGTCCATGCCTCTAGTCACCACCAACACCTTTGCAGGTGTTCCTCATAAGTCCATGTAGACTGTCCTAACTCAGCTGCCTCCACCTGTACTTACCAGTCAAACTGTCCCACCTTTCATACCTGGGGGCAGTTTCCCATCCACTCACACTGTCCCACATGTCATATCGGGGGAATTAGCCCTTCAGATCATGCTATCCCACTCACCATACCTAGGGGCACTGGCCTGTCCCCAACCATGCCACAAATACCCCCAGTCACACAGGGACATAATGTTCTCGTGAACCCCACTACCATTGCAAGTCCTTCCCATATCAACCTCGGGTCAAACCTCCCTTTTATGGCAAGCCTCAATTTTCCTGACTTGGTCCGGTTAACTAATGACCCTGTTTGTCATTAAGCCTTTTGGCCTCCCATGCCAACCAAGATCCCCTCAGACATCCCCAAGTTTGAATGGAAGGCAGGGGAGTGCCCCTAAAACCATATAATGGTGTTTCACCTATGGTGCTCATCAAACAACATCGTAGATGATTCAATCAGACTCACACTCTTCCAACGCACCCTAATAGGTGCTACAACCAAGTGGTACATTGAGCTACCACAAACCAAGTACCCAGACTTTAACTCCTTAGCCTTTATGTTCCTGTAATATTTCCAGCTCCCCATCAGATATGATGAAGGGGTGGAAATCTTTCTATATTGTCATCAAAACACTGCGACCCACATAACCGACCACATCCATGAGTGGCGGTGTCATCGCAGCTTGTGCAAGATCAAGCTTGATGGTAGGATATTCCTTGACTGGTTCTTAAGAACATTGCTGCCACCCATAGCCAAGGACGTTGCCTTCGAACGTCCCCAAATAGAGGAAGAGGCCATATTGAAGGCCCAATAGTTTGACCTCATTTACGCACAATCTGGATACCTCTACACCATCATTCGAGACACTCCCCATGCAGGCACCTCTTACCAGGATGCGTCGGGGGCGTCCCATGCTGCAGATGGCATCATAGGCTCCATTTCCCACCAAAAACAACATCATGTGACACCACCCATGATTCCACCACAGCCAAGCAACACCCCTAGTGTTTCCCACCCAAACCAAGCTCCTGACTATTCAAGAATGATGTCCTAGTCTGGAGCTACAACCTCCTATGCACAACCTGTGCCACCATAACAGGACCATGCACCTACTTGGCTAGCACAACAAAATTCTAGACAAATGATCGGATTTGTCATACCCCCAACTCCCTAAGTATACTATGCACCACTAGCGCAATTCGCTCAAGCCCCCACTCCAGCTCCTCCAGCACCTTTAGGACAAGTGTTTGTTCAACAAAACCGTCCTAACCAACCAGCCCCCAACAACCAACAAGGGCAAGCCAAAAACAACCGAGCTACGAATTGAGGCAATAACCAACTGCAAGGAGGTAGTCAACAACCAAATCTGCCCAAGAACGCTGGGGCAAACCAACTAGGTCAAAATCCCCAACAACCAAACCCTCCTAGACGTAAGGCTCCATTACACACAAATCAACCATGCAAACTATGTAACGTCTACGGGCACTATACAATTGACTCCCCCTTCATGGATCGCACCAAGCAAGCCATTCAGAATGAAGTCCAACATGGTACCAATGGAACAGTTTCGGCTCAACCAACCTCACCACCACCAGGCCCTCCACCTATGATGATCCAAAACTCATTATCGATCTAAGGGCTAGTAGCAACCGCACTTTCTCCGTAACCCAATCCCATCGCCCCTGCTGCACCTCGATCAACAAAAACGGGTGTTCACCACCTGCTAGCCATGACAATAGAAAAGGTCAATATACAGACTAGGAAAAATCAATACAAAGCCAACACCAAACCCACTGACCCATCAGCAGCATCCATGTCCACAACAACCAATCCACCTCTTCACTTACCCCTTTTTCCCCTGCGCCCTCCCATACAATGGGTTTCCAACAATGCCACAGCTAGAGCTATTGTGAGCTACAACATCGTTGATGACTTGTCCCAAACACCTATGTCCATGTCCTCTCTTGATGTACTTAAAACTTTCCCAAAACAGTGAAAGGCCTTAATAGCTTCCCTCAGTGTTGTAGACCCCTTTGGCTCCAAGTTGATCATGTTTGACACAGATAATGGAGAACCCTGGATGCCATCAATGATTGCCTTCCAAATTCTGGTATCATTTCAGAATCTGGTTGTGCATTGATGCATCATCGACTAGGGGGAATCCACATGTGTTATGTCAAGCTTAGTCTGGCAGAAACTTGGGTCCCGAATCTTGCAGCCATCCACCACTACTCTGCGGGCTTATGATGGCCATCCCACTAAATCCCAAGGTATCCTTTTGCACATCCCCATAACATTAGCTGAGAAAACAATACTGATCGACATAGAGGTTTTCAATGCATAGTTGGACTATAACCTTCTCCTGGGAAGAATTTATATGTATGCCATGAGAGCTATAGCATCTACTGTTTTCCATCTCATGATGTTCCCTCATGATGGGAAAATAATGACGGTTGATCAATTGACTTATCACAATCCGCAAGGGCTAACAACACCAGCCAACTTTATCCCTATGGTCGACACCACTGTCGACGACACATCCACCTCCTCATTATTGAATGTGGCCCTTGGTTTGTTTGTCGAAACTCCCATGATGACCTCCTTCCCCTTCGTGTCACCTCCGTCGACACCAAATGAGGCTGTGGATTTGTGCATGCTCTCATCCAACACTAGTGCACCTAAACATCAACCGCAACCATAGCCCCAACAACAGCCGCAACATCATCTACAACCAAAACATCATGCACAGCCACAACATCATGTGCAACCGCAACCACAACCGCATCCCCAAGTACAACCACTAGGGAGTTACTTGGGCTCCTCCCCAGTACACACAATTCCCTTCCTATTCCCCCCCACCTGGAGTCATGAGTAAGCCAGTAATGGCTACCTTAAAATTACCCAGCTTCACATTGGGGATTCCTGTGTGGTACCCCTATCCACCGGCCCAACCTTCGATGCCCCAAGTCATTTTAACCCATGTTCAACCCATTGCAATCGAATCACATCCTCTACCTTGCCCATAAAATCCAACCACTGTACCGACACCTACTGTACCCCACCCAAAAAGGGCCAAGGGAAAAAAAGTGAAAGCAACAACCGAACCCCGACAGATCCCACCATGCGCTGTGTGTGATGAATAGGGCCATGCAACCCAAAACTGTCTTGAAATTCCCATGATCTGCACACATTTAGATGCCATGGATACAACAGAAAACCTCCCCATGGTTGAGCTCCCCAGTGGACCAACAAATAGAAACAAGTCATTGAGAACGAACCATGCTTGTGCACTTTGAGGATTGTATCGACATTATTCTTACCATTGCCAGGACTTGTCTGAGTTTCGAATAGCTATAGCTTCCCTTCTATAGCATGCAATTGAAACCAATATCACTCTCATCGAAGAAATCCACCCCCTGCCTCCTTCTTTAGATACCGTGTCCATCCACAAGGTGTCCATTTCCACAGACCCAATTATCCCTGCAATCACATACAGCTCCTCCAACCTGTCCCATCATTACTTTTACAATGACAAGGAGATACTTGAAGCCTTAGTCGCTCCTGAATACCCTTGGGATGACATGCACCATCACTCATTCTTCATCCCCGAAGAACCTGTGTCACTATCGGATCAGTTTTCAGTCAAGACAAAGTATTTCATTCATGGGAAAGTAGACTGGTTCAAAAATCCCATTCCGACACCCGATTCTTTTGAAGAAGGAAACATGGTTAGTATATCACCAACCATTAAGATCAACATCTCAACCAAATCTGATATCATTGAGGAGATCATGCTGGGGGCATCCTGCTCTCCTGAAGAAATCACTTCCTACAAATCATTCTTCCAAGAATTTTGTGACATCTTCGCTTGGTCTTACACCGAAATTCCCAGGTCGGATCCATACATTGTTGAGCACCACATCGACACATGGCCTGATGTGGTCCCCGTACGCCAAAATCAATGGCCAATCCATCCCTCCAAATATGCCGCTATCAAAGCCGAAATTGAGAAGATACGCACAGCTGGCTTCATTTACCCCATTGCTTACACAAGCTGGGTTTCAAATCCTATTCTCGTGAATAAAAAACAAGGTACCATTCATGTCTGCACAGACTTCCATGATCTGAATTGGGCATGTCCCAAAGACAATTTCCCAACACCCTTCATTGAACAGATCATTGATGCGTGTGCCGGACATGAGGTTTTTTCCTTCATGAATGGCTTTTACGGATACAACCAAATTCAAATCCGAAAACAAGATTACAAGACTGCATTCACAACTCCTTGGGGCACATTCACATATCGAGTAATTCCTTTTGATCTAAATAATGATGGAGCCACCTTCCAGTGTGCCATGACATATTGTTTCCATGACCTCATCCACATCATATTGGTCTACCTAGATGACCTTACCAGTTGATCATGGAAACGAACGCAACACATAGATGACTTGCGAAAAGTCTTTTTGTGAGGCCGCAAGTACAAAATTCGCTTGAATCCCCTAAATTCCATTTTTTGTGTCCCAACAAGCCATCTACTCGGCTTCATCGTATCCTACAAAGGGATAATGGGTGACCCTCTCAAAGTTCAAGCCATCCTTGATCTCCCTACACCAAAAACTCTGCACCAGCTACAGAGCCTTGAAGGCAAGGCCAATTTCCTTTGTCGCTTTATACCAGAGTATGCAACAAAATCCTATGGATTCATACACCTGCTCTGCACCAAAATCCCCTTTGTTTGGGATCAACAAGCACAGGAATCATTTGATGCACTCAAACAAGCCCTAGCATCGGCACCATTACTTTCAGCACCAGAATTCACCCGAGACTTCATTCTTTATGTGTCGGCCTTGGAAAATGCCATTGC
>LPNX010755740.1:182276-231883 GCA_001517045.1 Pseudotsuga menziesii | reverse complement strand
TTATAATTTAATTAATAAAATACATGAAATAATAATAAAAAATTTACACTTCTAAAAATTTGATCAAACTTAATACTTAATAAACCCAAATTTAAAATAAATACATGTTATAACAAAAGCCAAATAGTGGCAATGTCCTGCAAAGGTAGGGGTAGAATTTGAAATTGCTTGAAGCTAATGAAAAATTTGAAGTTGAAAAGAAAGAGACATATCAAGTGTTTTGTGAAATTGATATCATGTGTTTTATGACAATGGTGGAGGTTTTTTTCTAGTGCATAGAAAATTGTTGAAAAAATAGCAATTGATAGTAAGACTATTTTTTCCAATACAAGTAGTATTTGATACTAGAAGATATGTAATTGGTAAGCAATTTTTTTTAGATAACAACTTGAAGGATGCAATTGAATCAAAGAAAGTTGGATTATATTCCAGTTTGGTTTTTGACATCCATATCTATCTCTAGGCTGTGCGTGCAAAAAGAATTGTAAAACAGAGTAGAGTTGGCAAAAAAAACAATGGCAATCATCGGCTTTACATATCTATGTTCGTAGGACTACACAAGCCTACTATCTTGATATTACAAGACTAGAGAATGACTCCCGATGCTGTAAGCTCAACATTCCCTCTCAACGAGAGAGACATTCTCTGTCATACAAAGCTTATCTACGAACTGTTTAAACTTCATCAAAAATAGCGGCTTGTCACAAATTTGCAATCTTCTCATTAGTACTTATGTACTGGAACTCATGACCATGACTTCAATGAAGTAAAAATTCATCTCGAATGTGTTTAATCATAAACACATACAGGGTTTTTGAGAAATCTTGACTATTAACACCTAATGACTGTAGGCTCAATTCTTTCACCCTAGTAAGTGGCATCCCATGCTACACTACTCCTCAGTATGTAGTACTATCCACAAAACACATTTTTCTTTTGTAGTAATCTCATACATACATCTTTCTTTTGTAGTACTCGCCGCAATACACTTAGCTTTTGTAGTACTAGCCTCAAATTACATTGCTTATCTCAAGCTAAAACAATAGCTGGATAGCACAATCAAATAATAGGTATTCCATGTATCAAATACAATAAAGATCCTATTCTAATGTACCCAAAAAGTACTCACACATTAGAGGAAATTTCAACTCAAAATGGGCCTCCTAAAATGAATTCATAAAATAATAGTTAAAATAATAAAATAATATTTATTAATTTTGGAGGAAGAAAAGAAAAAAACTACTTTTTGTTTGTATTTTTGACATATTTTTTACTCAAATTTCGATCGAAAGAGCTCGTTGGATGTGGAATTTAATTCCGCATCCAACGAGTACCCACTCGGCATACTTTTGATAGACCCCGCTACCCCAAAAACAAGAAATACTTGAAAAAACAGAATGATTGTTACGGAGAGAAATTCCTATGGCTTGGGGTACCACAACAGAGAGCTTGCCTCTAGAAATCAATTTTTCCCAATATGCAATAGAAATAAAATGTCTAACACTAAAGGATCAGACCTCGTACCTTATTCCGAACGGTTGAAGTAGATCCTCATTGAGCTTTCCAATCTTCAGCTTGAATTGATATAATACTTCCTCAACAACAAGTAAACAATACAAGCATACTATATATCATGGTGTTAGATCTATTCTAGCATATATAATCAATAATGTAAAAGCATTTGACATATTCCCATGGATAAAATATTCAATCAAATACACATCATTGGACAGGAAAAGATATTTCTATTAATATAAATCAGAGATTACAAGATAGATACAACCTCTGACAGCACGTCTGCAAACCGGAGAAACTGAATCCCCCACTTGGGCCTCCACCACTTCAATCCTCCATCTCTTGATAGCAAGCTCACTAGTAAAAGGAAAGCTTGGGAAGAAAACCAAAGTGCTCCAAGGGACAAAGGGATGCAAACTCAAGTATAAGTTCTGGCAACAATGGACTATAGTTTCTTTGCTCTCAATTCTCTCTTCTTGCCTTCAATGTACCAAGGGGTTCCTTATATAGCTTTCAAAGGGATACCGAAAGGTTGAATCGGAGCGATCTCAAGGCATATGGAAGGCCAGGAGTCGAATGAGTCGGATCCATGTCAAGGAAAACTCCAAAAGGATTTGGATTATGCACACATCCCGATGTACGCGGTTATATGGGTCAAACCCGCGTATGTACGCGGTTATCGGGTTAAAAGCCTCGTATATCATTTTTCATATGGTTTTGGGGATGATCAAGGAAACATCAAAGGACAAAAAATGGTCCATGGGGTCTAAAGAGTCGGTAGCGGGACAAGGGAAGGACATACAAAGTGTGATTCACCTAGAGTGGTGAAATCCGCTATAACAGATGCCCCCTAATGTGTGAGGTCATAGGGGTCATACGATGGCCGAAATATATTATAAGTCCATCCCAGAAGTGGAGTGATGAAGGATCCCAAACGGAAGACCAACCACCCAATCAGCATAGTACAATAATACAACTCTGCATATAACTGCAAGTACATATAGCAGTCCTGGATACATACGAGTACAATGGCCATGAATAGGCATAATACATGATATCACATATGTGGTCATCACCACGTACAATATACATAGATAAGAATCTCCATGATGAAGATATACAATAGGACCACGATCTCCAAAATGGCTAAAGATATACAATAGATCAAGATCTCCATAGTGGCTGGAAATATCTGACATACACTGGAATCAAGTCACGAGGGCTGAAATCTCATGAACACTGACATGATCAAGGAGGTAGCATATAAGAGATGCCACCAATATGAAAGGTCTTCTACACAAACCGCTACGAGTACATGTCCTACTATGCGAATAGAGGTGTCAAGGTCGAACATAGTAGTCCATCGTCTGATTACCGGTCATTGATGTATACCATTAACAGACGTGAGATTACCCACCGATAATGAAAATGGGAATCAAGGTACTAGAGTGCAAACTAACAAGTGTGAATAACTGTGTTGAGGTCGAACACTTGAGAGAATCCATCGATCAGGGGACATTGATGTATTCCCAAGAAACTATCGATGGCGAGAGAACCTGCCACTGATGACTGCAAGTCTCAAGGCACTCAAAAGGACTCTAGACTCCAATCCCAGAATAGATGATCTGAAGTTGATGGGATGAAATCCGCTGGAAGGAGGGCATTAAGGCATCCCCCATAATCCAACACAAGGTACTCAACAAAGCTGTATAATGTGGAAGGACTCGATCATAAGGTGCATGAACCAGTAACTGTACCGGGTATGGCCGACATGCAAAGTCAAGATAACTGAGGAATGGCCGACACAGGTTTCAACTTCCTTCGAACCAGAGCATAACAGCGTATGGTGACTGAATGAAGGCAACATAGACTCGATATACAAACTGGGACATATCTGTGACACAGGAGGCATCAATAGAGGCTCCATAGGGACTGGAAGCTTAACCAATCGGTGGAGATAAACTCAGATAAACAAGTATAGCTCCTAAAGTCAAACTATAACCCAACCAATGGATGTGATATACAATGCTCTGTTCGAAGGCGACACGACTCGACAGCTTCCAAAGATAACATCTTTCCTTGTCCGGCTTTTTGGTTTTTTAATTTTTTTTCGACTTTTTCAGTTATTTGAAAAGCTTGAAAAAAGAATAAACTAGCTTTATAGTTACAAACTAGGAGGAGACGAGTGTCATAAGGGAAAACAAACTAGTTCCAAGCAGTGGAACATACCTATGCTCAATGCAAGGATACATGTGTAGGATATCGACACTCCGGGGGAAATCCCCTCCCAGTAAAAAGGGAATCAAGCTGCGAAGGATATAAAAAATGGCTCTGCATGGCTAGACATGAGACAAGCTCAGGCTATATGGCTGAAACGCAATGTCAGGAGAGCCAACATAAAGCTCAAATAAAGTAGGCAAAGCTCATGATAATGCATTCACAACTTGACATAGGGGAGTCCTGAGGGAAATAGGCCAACATAAGATCAAGAGGAGCATGAGGCTCTTGCGAAATGTCATGGCAGTACTATACAATGGACTCCCACACCCTAAAGGAGGAAACATCGGCATGGGAACCAAATGTAAATAAGGCGCTAACTAGGGTACCCATGTAAGGTGAAGCTCTACCACTCATATCATGCCACTTCTAAAGCAACAAGAAGGTTTCGTGACATAATAGAGTGGGTTCGTACCTAAGGACATGGTGATATGGTCATAAGGTCATGCAAAATTCAAACGGTGGTGAACCTAACCTATATGCCAGTTTAGTCATGATACCTAATATCGACATGAATGGGTCAATCCAATGGCTGAAACGGCAGTGAAAATGGTGTTCTACATCACAAATTATGTCAGAAACGGTCCGAAGTGGTTAGAAAATGTCGAAACTATAGGAAAGGGGGTAAAAATTTTCAAATATTTGAAAATTTTTCTATAAATAGTAAAAAATAGAAATCATTTGAAACTTTTACCCATTTGAGCTCTGATTTTCAACTGCAAATTCCAGAAGATCCAGTCGGCGGAATTCACAACCGTTTCTTCCAGGTATTTACTCATGCTCTCCTCTTGCATTTTGATATAATTTTTGTTGATTTTCATGGTTAAATGAGGTTATTAAGGCCATCTCTACATGCGCGTTGCGGCCCACACAGATATTGAAGCTTTTTCCGCATATAGGGCTGTCTATACATGGAAAAGGGGTTGAAAACCGCGTACATACGCGGTTGTTTGCAAAACAGTCGCGTATGAGGCCGCACATATGATTTTCTAAGAAACTAATGGACAATTTTCAAATTTTTCTTGCAGGATGGTGCTAGAGTGGAGAGAGCGCGAGCATGGTGAAGTAGAGGAAGCAGTAAGGGCTGACATAATGGATCAACAAGCTCTGCGTGGTTGCGGACTCTACAAGTTTTGGTGTCTTGGTGGTTTGAGGGCCAAACGAAGACTGCTTCAGATGCTGGTAGACTATTGGGATCCAGACTCGGAGACCTTCCGGATTGATGGGATGTCTCTCACCATAGAGGTGGAAGAAATATACTTTATCACAGGTCTATCTAGATGAGGTGACGTGGTGAACCTTCGTTCCTGAGGTGGGCCAAGAGGTGTCCTTACTATCGACGAGTACATAGTTGTGTACTGCTACCCAAATACGGAGAAGGTGGGGAGCCAAGTCCCCACCAATGCTATACAGGTGCTGGGCCTAAAGGCCGTACTACTGACGCTGGGCAGGATAGCAGGCTTAGCATCACTCCATCAGGCCTCGCGGCCACTGATGTTCTATGCGGTGGAGTGTATGAGACCGACCGTCTATGACTGGAGTACTACACTACTGAGCAACATGAAACACCAGCTCAGTGAGTGTAAGGTAGGAAGGATATGGAACTTCAGGTTCAACAGCATTTTGAGCACGTTTTTCTTCAAGCGTGTTCCAGGATTGAGCCCTAGAGTGGATGTTCCTCTCCACGGGGTTCGAGATCCGGCCCAACGACGTTGGGCAGACGCGATGTGCAGACTGGGGGGTGGTAGGGTGGCCAACCCATATCTAGCTGACTTCTTTCCATGGTGGCAACGACAGATTGTTGCCATAGATGACTACCCCTATGGAGGGATTGATTTCCGGGGGGATCCGGACATGCCATTACCACCAGGATCGGCATATGGAGATATCGGTATTGAATCTCGACTCTCACTCTTTTTAAAAATTTTGAGTTATTTAATTTTTTTGTATTTTCTTGATTATGTGGAATCAAAAAGACGTGTTTCTGGGTGACAACACATAGTGACATCTACCATTTATGTGCAGATGTGGGACCATGGCGACCAGAGGGCTTCCCACGTCATAGACGGAGGGGAAGAGGAGATGACATCACGGGTGTGGATGCGAAGCGAACGCTCCAGAGCATTCATACTAACTTTGTGAGACTAACTCATAGAGTTCCCGTGGCACAAGTCAAGGACTTGCCTGAGGCCATGTAGCTACAGGTGGTGGGTGTACCACGTGCATGGGTGCATTTATTTCGACGGCTAGCTAGAGCCGTGGTGACGTTCCATGATCACAACCCTCCTCCTCCCCACGATTAGACACCTAGGAGTGTATATGTTTTGTACGACCGTGTACTATATGATGGAAGCTTTGAAAGCTCCACTTTTGTATATGACACTATGTATTACCACATTTTGATATATATAAAAAAGTTTTATGGTGATCGATTTATTTATTTACATGTGTAAAAATGTTTGTGATTAATTTATTATGAATGAAACAAATGCCAATCTAACACGTAGTTAGCATATGAGTCAGCAACTTGATTATTAATTCTTGGAATGTGTATATATGTTATACTGTCAAATTGCCATTCTAACAATCTCACACATAAGAACCTTCTCAATAACGTCGGATCTCGAACATGGTACAAACCATTGAGCTTTGACACTACTAACTCCGAATCAAGAAGTACCTCAAGAGATAGAACGCCATGCGAAATGGCATCCCGTAGAAGCTCAATAATTGCACTATATTTATCAACATTGTTGGAAGATGGCCATAGACATACACCTCCTGAAGACAGTACCTAACCCATAGGAGTATAAATCACCCAAGCAGCAGAGGCTGAGTGTTGAGTGTGACGGCTTGCACCATCTGCGAATCCTATGTAGGTGGAAGATTCCATTGACATCTGCCACAAGAAATGGAAACTAATCACAAACCTGATCACGATAAGAAAAAGACCTAACTATGCAAAATCTGTACAATAATATATAACAAGCAGCCTTGGCTAAAGATCATGCATAGTATTTTTTGAGATAGAGCCCATTTCTAGGCTCTGCCAATGCTGTGCCTTCGTAATCGACTAACTCATAGGCACCCTTCTCTAACACACGCTTGACCACGTAAGGACCACGCCACATAGGATTAAACTTCCCTGCCCCCAAGGGTTCTTTCGGTTGATCCCACAAAAGGACCAAGTCTCCTTCACTAAACACTCTTGGATGGACAGACTTATCGTACTGAACCTTAACGCGACGTTTATTAACCTCTAGAGCCACCAAGGCATCTCAACGTTGCTCATCAAGTTGCTCAAGGTGGACCAAACACTCCTCCAAAGGTGAAGTGTCTGGTAAGAGTTCCACAGCTAGCTTCAACGAAGCAATCTCGCATTCAACCGGCAATATCGACTCCACTCCATGTACGAGCTGATATGGAGAAAAACCAGTGGCAGTCTTAATCGCGGTTTGATATGCCCACAAAGCAGGGTATAACATAATATGCCAATTCGTATTGCTTTGTGCGATGGTTCGTTGGAGAATGGATTTGAGTGATTTATTCACTACCTCAACCTGTCCATTCGCTTGGGGGTAGTAAGAAGAGGAGTGCTCTTGCTTATACCCTAACTTGGATGCCAACTCTTCCATCATACGGTTCTGAAAGTGTGAGCCATGGTCAGTGACAAGCTCTTTCGGAATCCTGAACCGAGTAATGATTTGGTTGAATACAAAGTGAGCGGCTGTCTCACCGTCGGATTTTACTGTAGGCATTGCCTCAGCCCATTTCGTGAAATAATCAACAGCCACTATAATGTGATGGTTCCCCCCAGCTGAAGCTGGGTTTCAATCCATAAAATCGAGCCCCCACTTAGTGAAGGGACCGGCAGTGATAACGGGGTGTAACGGGGCAGGCTTCGAGCGCATATTATGGGTGAACACCTGGCAAGGGTGGCACCTCTTGACCACATCAACACAATCCTTAAAGATCGATGGCTAGAAATAACCCGCTCTCAAAATATTTTGAGCTGTAGAAATCCCAGATAAATGACCACCACACGCCCCTCTGTGGCAATCATTCAGCACAACCTCAGCCTCCTCATGAGTTAAACAACGTCGTAAAATGGAATCTACCCCACGGCGGTACAAAGTATTGTCCACTATAAGGTAGTTCTTAGAGACGTGACGTAATCGTCGTCGTTCATCTCGCGAGAGGTGAGTAGCTTGGTCCTCTGTGTTTGTAGATATACTATGATATCTCCATACCATGGGTCAGACGTTGAGATTAAGAAGATGTGTTCGTCAACAAACGTATCTTCACAAACCAACTCCTCGGCCTCGCTCGGAAAATCCGATATAAGCTCTGCAAAAATTAATGACTTCTTTGATTTTGCCGAAACAAACTCAAGATCGAATTCTTGCAGAATGACAATCCATTTATTATACTTTCCCCCAATCATCCTTTGTGTGAGGATGAACTGAAATGGATTGACATGGGCCACAACCAAGGTCTGGCGAAGGAGAATATAATGTCTCAAATGCTGAACCGCATGTACGGTAGCTAAAGCAAGATTCTTGACATGAGAATAGTGAATCTCTGCGTCAATAAGGTTTCAGCTCAGATAATATATGACATGCTCTTGGAGCTCCTCATCCTCTTGAACCAAAACCATACCAATCGTCTCTAAGGAGGCGGCCACATATAATAGAAAATCATGGCTATAATCCGGAGGACTAATCACCGGGGCCGATGCTAGGGCTCGCTTGAGTGCATCGAAGGACTCCTGGGCTCGCTCATCCCACTCAAAGGGAGTATCCTTCTTCAAGAGACGCATGAAGCCTCTAGTCAAATTGGAAAAGTTGACAACAAATTTTCGTAAGAAGTTTGCCATGCCTTGCAAACACTGAAGGTGATGAATGTTCTTCGGGGGAGACAACTGAAGTATTGCCTCAACCTTCAAAGGGTCGACTCTTATACCCTCCTTTGAAACGATGAATCCTAACAAACAAATTGACTTCACGCAAAAGATGCACTTATGAGGATTTAATCTAACTGAATAGTGCTGGCATCTTTCGAATACCAATCTCAAGTGATAGGGATGACGCATTCTCATGCGAGAATGGGCAGCGAGGTCATCCAAAAATACTGCGATAATAGACTTGAGATCGTGGAAAATCAAGGTCATCGCCCATTGAAATGTAGCTCCGACATTTTTAAGGCCGAAAGGCATTTTCCGATATGCAAATGTTCCCTAAGGACAAATAAATGCAGTCTTGTGTTGGTCCTCAGGTTTAATCTGGATCTGATTATACCCAAAAAAGTCGTCCATAAAGGAGAACACCTCACTACCCGCACACTTATCCAAAATCTGATCTATAAATGGTGTGAGGAAGTTATCCTTAGGACAGGCACGATTCAAATCATGGAAATCAGTGCATATTTGGATCTCTCCCTGTTTCTTATCCACCGGAACGGGGTTTGAAACCCACTCCGTCAAGGGAACGAGATAGATGAAACCGGCTTTCAATAGCTTCTCTATCTCTGCCTTAATGGCGGGTGCTTTCCTAGGATTCACGGCACGTAAACGTTGTTGAACAGGCTTAGCATTGGGGTAAGTCTTAATCTCATGTTCAACAATCTAAGGGTCAATACCTGGCATCTCATCGTAAGACCAAGCAAAAATATCACAGAATTCCTTGAATAGCTCAGTATATTCGAGAATCTCAGCATGGGAACATTCCGCCTCAATATAGACATTTTCAATGGTGCCAGGATTGCGAGAGATGTTGATAGGAATCGTGGAAGATATGCTCCAAACGGTCAAGCGGCAAAAGGAAGTATGATCTATGATGAAGTTCCTCCCATGGTGGCTCAACTATCGGCATAGCCTTGATAGTCGCCTCATCTGAAGGGAAAACCATAGCAAGGTAGTCGTGGGCATGAGAAGACTGTACTGCCCATGCCGACAGCACATAGAGGTCTTCCTCCTCGATCCACAAAGAGGAAGAACAAGGCTCTGAAACACTCTTAAGATGAGCTTTATAAGCAATCATGGCTGTAGGCAGCGACACACTATTCTCAACAGGCTCACTCAAAGTACTCGGTGTAGGAAGGATCCAAGGATATTCCATATGGGTTGTGAGAAAAGATATCGAGGTCGTAGAAGTTGAAGCCTCATCGGAACAAGATCCTATCATGAGGACCGGTGCAGGACAACTAAAGCTTCCCATAAGGGATGGATACATGCCTACACCCACACTCCCAGTTGCCAGCTAAGAGTGCTCAACGATCGGGACCGAAGCTCCCGAAGATGCAGTAACCGAAGGATTCTTGAATGCCATTTGATCAATCGTTACAATCTTCCCATTATGTGGAAAGCATACAATGTGGAATAAGGAAGAAGCAACGGCTTGCATACTATACATCCAGTTCCTACCCAGCAAGAGATTGCAGTCAAGGGATGCATCAACCACCTCAACCTCTATTGCAATGGTCTTCCCCCCCAAACGGACTTTAAGGGAAGGAAGGATGTCGTGTGGCCTAAAAGATCTCCCATCAAAAGCAGTTAACATAGTCATTGATTTAGACAGCTCAGGAGAACCCAGACCCTTCCAACAAGACAAGACATCACAGAATCCGTAGCGCCCTCGTCAATCACAGTACGCTTGACGATCATATTAAGACATTCTACGTGCACCAAAAGGGACACATAGTAGGGCAAGCGAGGCTACAATCCTGCAGTTTCAAATTTGATCATTGAGGAAGAATCATCTCTATTCACACCAAGAGTAGAAAGCAACGCCTTCCTTTGCGAAGGACAACTCTGAAGCACTTCCAATACAGACATCACACAAGGAGTATGGCCCAAGTCCTCGACAACTGAATAATTCTGGGCGGCTCGAGCATTTGGATTATGCCCCAAATGCTTAAGGACTCCCTTAGGAATGTGAGGTGCAGCCTCAGGTTTATCCGTAGGTTTCTCAATGCGCAAAGGGGTTCCTGGTGGATCAGTTTCTTTTCCTGGGCTAGGTTGTGAGGAACTATAATATTTCGTACGAGTCACAACTTTCGCAGCACGGACCATGTTAATGCACCCACGAGCACTAGTCTCTGGTGGATCATTCTCACTAGATTGGTCATGGGACTTCGAGTTCATATTCTGGTTATGCGGTAAAGGGTTCATTAGCACAGCTGGGCCTTGTGCTAAGTATCTCAAAGCTTCATCAATCCGAGGGCACAAGTAAGTGAGGTGATCATCCTTACATAGCTTGCAAGGGAATTTAACTTTACGTTTCACTTGCTTGTCCCCCCCAGCATTTTTACCGTTCTTATCATTATTGGTAGCATTCTCATTCTTATTCCCACCCTTTCAATTATTATTCTTACCCTTTCTTCTATTCCGTCTGGGCTGCTGGTTACCCTTCTAGTCCGATGATTGCACAGAAAGTACATTCGCTGTTTGGGTGGGTTAAGATGAAGCCGTAGCTTGTCCCAAAGCAGATTGGTTGAGTGACAAATGACTAACTTGTTTTGCAATCGAATCCGTAGGTTTCGCACTTGCACAACCCACAATGCCATCGGCATGTGGTCCAGGTTTGACTTTGGGATCAAAACTGGAACGAGGAGCGTTGGGAATAATCTCGTATAACAAACTGAACTGAGCATAGATCAAGTCCAGTTCCTGCACTCTAAAGATCGCTTGTTCCTCATTTGGATGTGGAAACATCCTTCGCTATATATGGCAATAACGATTTGAGGAACCACTCGAGAAGGAACTCCAGCGGTATAAAGGATTTAATTAATCTCTTTCGTCTACGCCACTCTTGAATATGATCAGAAATATGGGTGGCTTTATCTTGCTGAAATGTCAACAAGAGTTCAGTACCAACGTCATAGCGCACTGGTAGCTGGAAGTGATTAAGAAAAGTCATCGCAAGGTTGTCGAACAAAGCGAAAGCTCCCTTAGGTAACTCTATATACCATTTCAAAGCAGGCCCTATGAGGGTTCGTTGAAATAGTCTCAAACAGACTGATTCCTGATGTAACGAATTCGAAGAGCACCAAAGGTGAAACGTAGTAACGTGTTCGCTCAGATATTCTCCCGGTTTTCCTTCGAACTTAGGTATGTCTGAAGGAATCTTGGTAGGGACAGCTGGCCAAGCCGGGTCGTGAGCCACAGGATCGTTCATAAGTCTCAATAAGTCAGGAAGGTTAAGCGTCACGAGGAAAGGGAGCCTAGGATGATGAGGTCGATGGACTACTCCCTGGTTCATATAGGGTTGAGCACCACCATGGCCTTGGCCATAGTGTCCTCCTCCTGTCTGACCCATATAGGGTGGCATGGAATTACCATAGTATGGTGGACCTTGACTAGTAGGAGCTACGAAGCCATAATTAGGAGAGTAAGCAGGTTGTTGATACCTGCCTCCATAAGGTGAAGAAACCTATCCATACTGCGTCCCATAATAAGGTCCATAGTTCATCGCATGCGATGCCCCATGAGACACTCTGTAGGTAGGAAGATAATCTCTGGAAGTAGGGATATACATACCGGAAGTAGGGATATATGCCATGGAAGTAGTAATCTGACCTCTAGAAGCATGAACATAGCCTCCCGAAGCAATGGGCGGTATGTACACTTGAGACACAATCAGTCTAGTAACCGCAGTACGGACCTGACTCGTAGCCATGTGCCTACTCGAAGGACCACGTGAATAAGGTGGAGGATGTACATTTGAAGAACTAGGAACCGAGGACGAAGGAATCTGAGCAATAAGATATGTACTACTACCAATCGTCACTCATCTCGAATCTGGTATCCTAATCAGATCGCTAACCCTAGACCTAGGAGGGAGATATGATGTAGCTTCCACCACTGGGACGGAAGGTGCAATGTGACTAGTACTCCCAAACCTCTCCGCAAGGTAAGGAATGGGATTGCCCCCAGGCATAGTGTTAGGCTCAAAGTCGGATTCGACATGAAATGTCAAATCGTGCATAGGAAAACCGGACGTAGCATAAATACTGTAGCTAGTGCTGGCAAGTTCAAAGTGAGTCTCGGCATCTTCCGGCATTCCATACCAGTAACGCGTCAATGGGGAATCCGCCCTAGAATGAGTAGGTCTATCATGCAAGCTTCCTATATGAGAAATAACGGGACCAAACTCAGTTAGGTTGGGTGAAGGATCGTACGTAGGAGTAAGTTCCCCATCATCAATACGAATGGGAGGGGGTGGTTCAGGAATATCCTCTGAATGGTCCCCCATGGTGTGTGAATCAATGTGTGACATAGTCCGCCTGGACTGTCTAGGTCTCTCTCCCAAAGGAGGAGGAGAAGTAGAAGGCGAAAGACCTGCTAACCGATGAGAATGGCGCGGAACCGCACTCGAATCCACAATGACTCAAAAAATAGCAAAGACTCTCTATTTACGTAAACCCTATGCCAACTAGCGTGCACAGAGCAATCACTAATAAAATCTAAAGCAAAATGCAAGAAAACAAGGGCTGGATAAGTGAGCTCCCGAATGAAGTAGGTATGTCTCGCCTAGGAGAGGCTTGAGACTCCCATACACAACAAGTGGAGGTACGTAACCAATTATTGTGGCCCTTAGCTTCAACGCGTAAAACGACTATGCTGTCTGACCCCAACCTGGTCGGGACACCTACAGAATAACCTCTACAAGTACCCCCTTGATATCCTAGGTAAGGTCACTAAGGTCACGTCAATATAAACAAATCTCAGGCGGACAGTCGCAGGCAGGATTGACCCTATGGGCAGGGTAGCAAATCCTGAAACTCTCGAAAGAGCCCCCAGATACGAATACAATCCTAGAAATATCTCCGGTGCTACTCAGTTATGACTAGGGGTCATCCCAATCAATAACCACTCACACTGCCTCGTGCTTAACTCCTGTTTGAGAGGAGGATCCTGAGAACAATGGTTATACCAATGATTTCACACACTAACCTGGACAGACATCTAGATGTTATTGTTTAGTGATCTTAGAGAATTGACCTATAATGAACTATTCCAAGATCCTAAAACCTAAGCTTGTTGGTGCACCCTAGAAAAGAAAAGAGTGTAATTCATTTTACTTTAGCGTTGATTTTAGTTGGCTTTATTACTCAAAAATAGGATATGGTCGTGCAATTAGTGGTGTTATGACGCAACATGAAGTAAAATGCACACCCTAACAATCAATGCAAATGCATTGTGTCCATGAAAACAGGGTATGCATACTACGTGAAATGCACAATTCTCCTTCAAATGATGAATGCAATTTTTTCCTATATGAAGTCCTAACTAGTACTCCAAAGCAAATCTAGATCTAATGCAAGTACAATGCAAAGTGTAAAATGCAATGCATGATGATAAGCAAATGCTTTTGGATTTTTTGAAAATAAAAGAGATGCAAAAAGCAAAAGAATGAATCTACGACCCCCGGACTCTGCAAGCACACAAAAACAACATTCAAGAAAAGCACCAAGGTAAAAGAACTCTAATGCACTAATCTCAAACAAAAAATCAAAAATGCCATGACAAGAACTTTCCTAAAAAAAAAATTAGGCTTAAAAAAAACATTTCTGGTCAGAAACAGAGGTCAAAACAGACTCAGGCAGTGCCAAAGGAGACTTAGCAACTATCAGAATTCACCCAGCAACCAACTATCTTCCACAAAAAGGAAAAAACCAAGATATACGCGACTGTTCGCAGTAAACCCGCGTGTATACATGGAAATCGCAGAGGAAACCGCGTGTATACGCGACTGTAAATCAAAAACCCGTGCACAGGAAGAAAAGGTGCATAAAATAAGGAAAATAGGCAGGCTGAGATAGACTTCACACCAATCAGACTCTACCAGGAATACATGCCCACAGACCCGACACAGAAACAAGAGAGAAAGAGCAATTCAAATACATTGAATGCCGAGAAATCAACCCCCAGAGGACAACTACTAAGAACTCCCCAGCAGAGTCGCCAATTCTGTTACGGAGAGAAATTCCTATGGCTTGGGGTACCACAACAGACAGCTTGACTCCAGAAATCAATCTTTCCCAATATGCAATAGAAATAAAATGTCTAACACTAAAGGATCAGACCTCGTACCTTATTCCGGGCAGTTGAAGTAGATCCCCGTTGAGCTTTCCAATCTTCAGCTTGAATTGATATAATACTTCCTCAACAACAAGTAAAAAATACAAGCATACTATATATCGTGGTGTTAGATCTATTCTAGCATATATAATCAATAATGTAAAAGCATTTGACATATTCCCATGGATAAAATATTCAATCAAATACACATCATTGGATAGGAAAAGATATTTCTATTAATATAAATCAGAGATTACAAGATAGATACAACCTCTGACGGCGTGTCTGTGAACCGGAGAAACTGAATCCCCCACTTGGGCCTCCGCCACTTCAATCCTCCATCTCTCAATAGCAAGCTCACTAGTAAAAGGCAAGCTTGGGAAGAACACCAAAGTGCTCCAAGGGACAAAGGGATGCAGACTCAAGTATAAGTTCTGGCAACAATGGACTATAGTTTCTTTGCTCTCAATTCTCTCTTCTTACCTTCAATGTACCAAGGGATTCCTTATATAGCTTTCAAAGGGATACTGAAAGATCGAATCCGAGCGATCTCAAGGCATATGGAAGGCCAGGAGTCGAATGAGTCGGATCCATGTCAAGGAAAACTCCAAAAGGATTTGGATTATGCACACATCCCGATGTACGCGGTTATATGGGTCAAACCTGCATATGTACGCGGTTATCGGGTTAAAAGCTGTGTATATCATTTTTCATATGGTTTTAGGGATGATCAAGGAAACAACAAAGGACAAAAAATGGTCCATGGGGTCTAAAGAGTCTGCAGCGGGACAGGAGAAGTCCATACAAAGTGTGATTCACCTAGAGTGGTGAAATCTGCTATAACAATGATGACATCATCATTCCATTTTTTCAGGTATTTCTTGTTTTTGGGGTAGCGGGGTCTGTCAAAATTATGCCGAGTGGGTACTTGTTGGATGTGGAATTTAATTCCACATCCAACGAGATCTCCCGATCGAAATTTGAGTAAAAACACAGGGAGATATGTCAAAAATACAAACAAAAAAAGTAGTTTTTTTTATGATACCTATCCCCAAATTTATATTAAAAAAGTGTTTAATACCTATATGGTATTTCAAATTTAAAGCAATTTCATTGGCTAACACATGATGACATGGAATTTGAATAAAAGTTAAAAGGCCCATTTTGAGTTGAAATTTCCTCTAATGCATATGCTTAGTAGTAAGAATAAAATACAATAGGTCTGCTCAAAGACCAACTAGCTACTTACACAAAGTAGCATCATCTGGATCCAATCCAAAACCATGGATTTTTTAAATCCATCACATACAACATTATACAACAAATGTGTAATAACATGCAGAAAGAAAGACTTATCTTTTCTTTAACTCTTCAACATTTGTTGACTTCTTTAATATTCTGTTATCTGGAGAAGTTCTTTGTGAGCTTTCCATTCTTTGTAATGTTCTTCAAGTCATGATCACTTTCTCAGTGATCCTTCTCTTTATATTTGTAGCACCCCAACTACCTCTTCGAGAGGTTTTAACTGTTCTCTAACAGTCCAAACTATAAATAGTCTCTGAGACTTTTGACCATGTCTCTTCTCATGTGGATTCTCTCCACAAGCTATCACATCCCTTGGCTTCCTAAGTCATGTATGATGACTAACTTGTGGGGACTTTATCTGCTGTCGCCCATGAAGACACATCAATACTCCCTCTTCAACTAGAGGATTTAGTATATACTATACCAAGCTTGTCTCGAATAGAAGCTTAATAAGAATGCCGGCAATGCTGGTCATATATGGATATGTACCATGTCTTGAATATAACTGACTAGAACCCTCAAAAGCTTTACTTCTTTTCAACATGCTCTATCTAGAGAAACACATGTGATCTTCCTCGATCACTATTTTAGTTAGATTTCATATATATTTAAAACTCTCTTTTACTGATCAAGACATATATGAGTCCACATACACTTGTACCAAGTAGGTACCACAATACATGCTTTGTACATGTCTATGTACAAAATACAAGGCACATAACAAATATTCGGACCTGTCACTAACAAAATACATCTCAACTGAATTGAGATCCTCCAAATATGAAATAAGAATTATGAAATTTCATATTTACCTTCATATGTGTGGCCATGGATTTGTAGTCCATCATCCCGAAACTCTTCAGGCTCTTTTACTGCACATTTTCCCTTAACTGAGGAAAATTTTCATCTGGTCACCGCAGTGACCACTAATCATAAGAATCATAACAAGATTCTTGAATACAATTCTCATCTTCCTTCTGAATATGAGTATCATCCATATCTCCTTTTTACAGGAGTTACATCAACCAATTACACTGGTTCTTGAGGAGCTAGTGAGACTAGCAACTCCCTCTTGCCATGTAAATGTGAGAATCATAATTTGGGTCCTCCATCATGAAGATTTATGCTCATATATATATATGAAGATCTTATTTGACACATGAATCTAAATAACATAGAATATCTTTAGGAGTCTTCACATCTATCACAATATAATTAAGCCATCTATTTTTTCTACTTCCCAAGAGACAGAGGAACCTCCCAAATTGTTTTCTTTTAGGCTCAACCATCAGAATGACTCCACATTCATGTCCTTCTTTACTTGTAGGTAAGGGCATATTAATTTTCCCTACGAGACAAATTATTCTCATTGTTAGAGCCATTTCATACTCATGAATTTTATTCACATGAAATACTTTCAATATACTGATAAATATTTACTTAGTTATGTGCATATATTGACCAACTGATTCATCATAACCCATTATAATCTTATGTATTGATATACAGCCCTATATCATTCAAAAAATTCATATATGAAAGAAATATACAACCCCATGTTCATATCTCATGAGGTAAGCATGAAGCCCTCTATCTATCCAATCATGTAGTCTTATGTTCACAATTTATGAAACAATCACGCCGCCTTAAATCTCATGTATTATGAATGATGTTTTCAACCTTATGTCAGTCCTACATAAGTATTATATCATCTCACAAAATTTGGACTCATGAGATTGCTAACATTCCAATAAAGATAGGAACAACAATGTATATGCTAAACACAATTCCAAGTCCAGGAATACAGATTGTAATAAAACAAAATCTAATTTTATAAAAGCATATGATAATTAAATAGTCATGCGGCCCAACCTTCATATCTCATGAATCAATCATGCATCTCTCTATTTATGAAACAAGCATGCAACTCTATATTCTGTTGGGATGCGCATCCTAACGACCCTTAATATGGATAACTCCGCGAGTGTGGACTCAAGATAGTCTTAGGGGTGGCAAGGTTGAGTCAAAATCTTCTGTAATAAACCCATGGTTTAAAACCAGGGTTTAGGGTTTGGGGTGCCCATGGTTTAAGACCAGGATTTTGTAAAAACGCGTAGTATAAATAAGCACTTGTGTAAAGAAGATAGGCTAGGCTTTTTGATGTAAAGAAAGATTAAGGCGAAGTTAAGGTTGGTTTTGTAAGGAAAGGTTAAGTCCCAGCTGTGTGCGTGGACGACCTCTGCAGCTGTGTGCGCAGAGGGTTTTTGTAAGAAGAGAAAGAAAGACCTGCAGCTGTGTGCGCAGGGGCCTGCTGCTGTGTGATCGGCTTTTAAGGACTGAAGGGATCTGCAGCTGTGTGCGCAGATCAAACTGTGGTTTTGTAGCAAGTTGAATAGAACACAGTTTGTGGAAGTAGCCCCCACACTGGGGGTGAACCACGTTACATCCGGTGTTGTGGTTTCTTGTGCTGTTTCTGCTTCTATTATCTTTTATGCATTAATAATTGTATACATCTGATTAGTTAGATCGCTGCTAATATTTACTTCGTTGTGAACTCCCTGTAGTGGGTTGAGCAAGTCACGGCTGTTTATTTATCTACGAAGTTGTATGTGAATGAATGGTAAAACATTATAATTATTGACCAATAAGATTATTAAAGGCTAAGGTACAGTAATACCCCTCTTTGCTTGCAGAAACCTGATTCTGCGGCAACCCATTGCTGTTTCAGGTGAGACTGCAACCTGCGTGCAGGCTGTTGCCGAAAGGTCCAACACGGTGGGTATTTTGTTGGTGCGACATATAAGGATTAAACCTGGGTCTACCCTATTTCCCAACAAATTGGTTTCGTTTCCCGGTTGAACTCAGTAACTGTTCAAGAGGGGTTTACATTGTACCTCGAGGGCTAGGCTCTGGAGGCCCTCTGTGAAGGAAATCGGTGACTGGTTTGCTGAGATCTGTTTGAAATTGGCGCAGCAAGAGAACGCCAATCCGTGGTGTAATGCAAGTGACTTTTAAAAAGGTATGTTTTTGGTAATGCTTATGAAATTTTCTTTGGTAGTATCCACATAGAGTACACCAGTGGTTGTCTAGGTTAACAGTGAGAAGGTCGAACTTCCAAGCTCGACGGGCTCCCGCGTGGACCCCTGCGAGGATCAATCTTGTGCAACACGTAAACAACAAGGTAACTCCTTCAGCGAAGCCGAACGCCAGTTCTTCAAAGGGCCCCGCGGTAAGTTTTTGACTTTATTGAGCTTAAGGATTAAACTACTTTTTAGCCGAAAAGGGTATATTGCTGTTTGAATCAGATTATTAGTTTAGCCGTACTAACATATGTTTGCAAGTGACACTCCCTTCGACGAGCAAAGTGGGTTGCTACGAAACGGGAAAAGGTATAAGAGATATTTTGACCCCTCTTCCTTAGGTCAGGCTACCGCGTCCACCATGGTAAACCCTGAAGAGTCAGACTCCAAAGAAAACCCTTTGGTTGGAAACCCTCTGGTCACCCCGCAATGCCGCTCTGCTACCCCCGAAATTCCATCGTAGTCTGAGAGTCAACCAGGCCCGAGTATCCCGGCCACAAGCCAATCTGCCCCCGTAAATCCCTCCCCATCGACGTCCTGTCCCCCGCCCAACTCTCCTAGAAACTTCATGGCCCACCTTCTTGATGATATTAAACTCCCCATCTTTAAAGGCACGGGATCAGAGGACCCAGAACAGTTCTGGTTTCTATGCGAAGTAGTATGGAATGCAACGAAAATTACAGATCCGGATGTGCGAGCCACGCAACTCATTACTTCCTTTCGGGACCGGGCTCTGACATGGTTCATGAAATTTTCCAGCACTCAGAGCCCTACTTTAGGCGAGATCAAGGTGGCCATCATCAAAGAATTTAAGAAGCCTAAATCGGAGTCGCAGAGCATCATTGAACTCAAGGAGATTCAGCAGCGACACGGTGAATCAGTGTGGGACTTCGATCAGAGATTCAAAGTTCTACTGGACCAAGTCAGCTTTACCATTAGTCCTGCGCAGAACAAGGAATGGTTTACTACCGCACTATTACCACATATCAGAACTCCGCTCATGCAACAGAAGGTTGCTGACCAGCAAGAGGCTCTGGAAATCGCAATGAAACTAGAAACTGCCCCTGCTGGAGATGACTCTGGTATTGCTCAAATCCAGGCGCAGCTTGCCGCGATGGCCCTAGAACTTCGCGAGATGAAAAAGGGAAAACCTGATCGTGAAGAGGTTTGGTGTATGCAATGTCGGACCGAAGGTCACGACAAGGAACAGTGCCCTCTGGTAAACAAGTACTTGCAGACAGGTGCACCGAACCCATTTCCACCACAAGTTCTCTATTGTGAACTCTACAGAATGATAGGTCAGCACCGACCCAAGAACTGTTACCTGCTGCAAAGGTATGGACAGGGACCTAAGAACTCCTACTGTAATTTTTGCAAATCTGTAGGTCATAATGAGGATGAGTGCCACACCTATGACGCTTACCGGGTGCACACTGAAGGCCCAAGTAATGATAGCTATGGGTACCAGAGGGTACCTCTGTACGAGGTACTTCTGGAGGACGGGGCGGCATGGTCGGGCGGGGCCGGAGCCAATTTGTGTGTTACAATTGTAACCAAGCCGGGCATTTGGCTCACGACTGTCGGAACCCCACTACGATGTGTCGGTACTGCCGCGCAGTAGATCATGTGATTGAGCAGTGCCCCCAGTTGATAGCTAAGATTCAGGCATGACAGACGACCCCTACTCAGAACCTCCAGATGATTTCTGTGGAACCCCGCCCTGCTACGGCCATCAATGTCGTTACAAGAAGTGGCGTTACGACACACATCTAAAATACACCAAACCGACTTGCCGAAGCTCTAGTTCGTAAGGCTCCTGAGAAAATCCCTGCATTTGATATCATCAGAGAGAAAGCGACATTCATGGAGGCCAAGAAAGACTTTGCTGGCCCTAGCCCATTCAGCGCGCCTGCGCAGCCCCAGTCGCCGCACCGCAAAGCTTCGCTGGATAAAGTAAGTATCTTGTCTACCTTTTTACAAAGTTGCCTCAAACTTTTAAGAAATCAAGATGCTCTGAATGAGCTGCAGAATGTCATCGCTTCCTGTGAATCTCTGCAGAGCTGGGGTCAGGACAAACCTGTCCATCGAGTCAGCAGGACCGGCAGGGAAATGCGGTTGAATGCTCAGATAGGGGCATATGATATGACTGATGTTATTCTTGACTTAGGGTCCGATGTAAATGTTTTAACCAAGCAAAATTGGGAGCAAATGGGGAAACCTACCCTTGCCTGGTCCCCTATACAGTTGAGGCTAGCCAACCAGCAAAAGATTGTACCTTTAGGAAGATTCCTGGATCTCCAAATAGATATTGACGGAGTCAGCACCTTCGCAGACTTTGAAGTAATTGAGATCATTGATGACAGCAACCCTTACCCGGCACTGTTAGGAATTGAATGGGCAATGGCAAATGCCGCAGTCATCAACCTAAAGAAGAGACAGATGGTCTTCGAAGGGAAGGACTTCAGGGTCATCCTGCCCCTGGATCCTTCACAAGGGGAACGGTACACAGAACCACTCCGACATGAGGATCAAGCTGATACAGAACCCATCTCTACTATCACTGCGTCAGAAGAAGGTTATGAGAATCCTCCAACCGCAGGGTGGGAGTCTGGTAGCTCCTGTATGACGGACTCTGAAGATGAATTAGAAAGCTGGAAACACCGATTATCTGAGCACCATAAGGGAAGCAATGTCTGCCCTACCAAGTCTCTCAGATGGGTCGACTCACAACCCAGAACTATACCTGTGTATGAGGGTTCGACAGATCCTGAACCGTTTATTGTACAATTCTTGAATCAGATACCTGACCTACAGAAAATGGAGGCCCTGGAGTCAGCATTTAGAGCCACAGCACTCAGATGGTGGACGAGCCATAAAAAGCATATCCCTACCTGGGAAGCATGTCAGAAGCTCCTTCGCCTGAGGTTCTCAGACCAGTTGGAACAAGCACGAAGCAAGTTTGATGGAAAAACTTGCCCCCAAGACCACTTAAGCAAATGCTACGAGGCATGGAAGTATGTCCCTCAGGATGAATGGGTACATAGATTTGTGCACATGCTGGGACCACTAGCGAAGAACTGGTACGTGGCGGCTGAAATTCGCCAAGATACTATAAGTTGGGACTGTCTTGTTCATAGCTTTATCAATACTTTCTCTACTAATGATGTCTGTCCAGCCCTAGACGCAGCCATTAGGATCATCCATACTAAGGTATTTAACGAACAAAAAGTGATAGAAAATCGCCCTGATTGGGCCACACAAGAAGCCCTCGCAGTTGAGTGTTATAACTTCACAGTCGACGAGGAGGAGGACCCGTGCCATCTTGATATCCCTGAGTCAGAAGGGTACTGCGACGTGCATGGACCGGCAGTCAAAGTTCCCGAAGTGACACAGCCCTTGAAGACGCGCACAGTTAACATTGGATCCGATGCACAGCCTAAGTTTGCCACCATTGGCGATTATTGGGATGACGAGATGGTAAGCAGGGTAACTCAACTTCTCCACGAATACCAAGATCTTTTTCCGACGAAGTTCTCTGAAATGAAAGGTATCCTAGGAGATATCGGTGTAATGAAGATCCCCCTGAAGCCTGATGCGAAGCCTGTGAAGCAGTGCCCTTATAGATTGAATCCAAAATACAAGGAAAAGGTTAAGCTAGAGTTGGATAAGATGCTTGCTGCAGGAATCATCGAACCTGTTGAAGAATCTGAGTGGGTGAGCCCTATGGTCGTCCAGGAGAAGAAGACTAAGGGTGAAATCCAAATCTGTGTCGATCTAAGGAAACTCAATGATGCCTGTCTGCACGATCCTTTTCCCACTCCCTTTACAGATGAAGTGCTCGATAATGTTGGAGGTCAAGAAGTATACTCTTTTACTGATGGTTTTTCTGGTTACCATCAGATCCGAATTGCTCTAGAGGACCGACATAAGACAACCTTTGCTACCGAAATGGGATCCTTCCAGTATACTGTCATGCGCTTCGGGTTGAAGAATGCACCGGCCATATTTTCTCGAGTAGTCATTTCCGCGTTTAAGGAATACATACATGAATTCTTAGAAGTCTACTTTGATGATTGGACTATTTTTGGGCTAGTAAAAGACCATATAACTAGTTTGAGACTTATGTTGGACAAATGCAGACAGCACCAAATCTCCTTGAACTTAAAAAAATGTATTTTCTGTGCACCCTTTGGCATTCTACTTGGTCATGTGGTATGTAAGCAGGGTTTGATGATGGACCCTACGAATATCGCTATTATTGTGAACCTACCACCCCCGAAGTCTGTCAAACAACTTCGTACAACGCTTGGTCACACCGGTTACTACAAGAAATTTATCCAAGGATATGTCCAGATTACCACTCCAATGGAAAGGCAGCTAAAGAAAGATATTAAGTTCGAATGGACACCAGAATGCCAAGCAAGCCTCGACATTCTGAAAGAAAAAATGGTCACTGCCCCTATCCTAGTATTCCCTGACTGGAACAAGGAATTTCATGTACATGTTGATGCATCCTCCATTTCTTTAGGTACTGTGCTCACTCAGCCAGGCGCAGGTAATATCGATCACCCTATCTCTTTTGCCAGCAGAAAGTTGTCTACCACAGAGAAAAATTATACTACGACAGAACGCGAAGGTCTTGCTATGGTATATGCATTACAAAAATTTCGACATTATCTGCTAGGATCTCATTTTAAGATGTTTACTGATCACTCTGCTTTGAAGTACTTGGTTAACAAACCTGTGCTAGGTGGAAGAATATGCAGATGGTTAATTCTATTTCAAGAATATGATTTTGAGATCATTGTTAAGCCTGGAAGACTTAACCTAGGACCTGACCACCTGTCGAGGCTCGAGTCAGGCGAGGAACCTACCAATTTGGACAAAGGCCTCCCCGATGCACAATTATTTGCTATCCAGATAGTTGATGAATATTTCTAGGATATTGCTCAGTATTTGTCTACAGGTATCCCCCCTCCAGAGATGAACACACAACAGAAGAAGCAGTTGGTGGTTCGAGCCGCGGACTTCACTTTAATAGCAGGACAACTGTATAAAATGGGACCAGATGAGATACTACGCAGATGTGTTTTGGAACACGAAAAACCTCTAATATTGGCGGAAGCACACTCTGGCGCAGCAGGAGGTCACTATGCAGGCAAAGCCACAGCACAGAAGATTTTGACAGCCGGCTTATGGTGGCCCACACTTCACAAAGATTGAAGAGAATACTGCCACAGCTGCGACATCTGTCAGAGGACAGGTAAACCATCTAGGCGGGATGAAATGCCCCTAGCTCCGCAAGTAACATTACAGGCCTTTGAAAAATGGGCCATTGACTTTGTTGGTCCTATCAACCCTCCTGCGAAAAAGTCAGGAGCCAGATACATCATTACAGCAACTGATTATCTTACCCGTTGGGCCGAAGCTCAACCAGTTAAGACCTGTAGCGCTGCTACTACTGCGAAGTTCATCTTCGACAACATCTTATCCAGATTTGGGTGTCCCAAAGTTCTTATGAGTGATCAGGGGTCACATTTCCTGAACAGGACTATTGAAGTATTGACTGAAGAATTCTAGGTGTATCATCAAAAGAGTACCGCATATCACCCATAAGAAAATGGGACTGTCGAGGCTTTTAACAAAATCCTTGAGCATGCCTTGACAAAGGTTTGTAACTCTAACAGGAATGATTGGGATCTTCGAATTCCAGCAGTACTATGGGCTTACAGAACTACTTGCAAAAAGTTGACAGGCCATAAACCCTTTCGACTAGTTTGGACAAGAAGCTGTCATGCCCATGGAATACATTGTTCCCAGCCTCCAGATATCTGCTTTCACCAAGATGGATGACCCATCCATAATCACAGAGAGACTGAAACAGATATTAGAACTTGAAGAGGATAGATTTGTCGTAGGCTTCCAACAATAGGTTCAGAAAGCTCGAGAGAAAGCATGGCATGACAGACACATCAAGAAGAAACATTTTCAGCAGGGTGATCTTGTACTCCTTTATGACAGCAAATTCATGAAGTTCCCAGGAAAGTTTAAGACACATTGGAAAGGACCGTATGAAGTATAGAAAGTTACTGACGGGGGTGCAGTCCAGCTAGCTAAGTTAAATGGTGAGCTTTTTCCCTCTATGATAAATGGGAGCCGCTTAAAAAAGTACACGGACGGGCCAGGTACTCAGAATAGGAGGTAAAACCAAGCCAATAAGCGAAGATGCTCGTAGCATTATGGATTATCGTAGTCTGTTTTGTCTAAAGGATGCGAAGCTACAGATTGGTCGTAGGTCGCAGGGTCAGACTGTGTCGATGTCGAAGGTTGTCAAGGTGTGTCGAAGGCCACAATATGACGAATGGGACGTACTGCATTCGGCAGCGCTGGCACGAGAGCTGCTCTCATAACTGGCCATAATGATATTTTGGGAAAATCAGGCGCTGTGTGGGGAAGATTTCTGAAAATTCATCAGATTCGGCGTCATTACTACACCATGATGACAAATTCCACTTGGGGATTCTATAAGAAGCCATATCGACCTGTGTTTTCTGTCTTAAACACATCTGTGAGGTATTCAGCCCAAACCATGTCGAACAACTGTAAAGTTCAGGAGCTAGTACGAGAAGTAAGGGACAGAGGTCTGCAGCACCTTCTGAGTACTCCGCCATTGCGGCCCTACTTGGATAAATACATCGACAGGTAGGAGTTTGCTCTAAATTTGCAAATATGGGCAGGATTTTTCTCTAACGTAGAGCAACACCGGGCATGCGGCCTCACAGAAATACTTTGGGGAATCCCGCCATGCAATCTTTCAGTGTAGCAGAACCATGGCAGTTCTATTCTTTCTGCAGTGCGACACGCAATCCCACGGGACCCCAAAGTTGTGGATGGTCAGGCATCCGCAATTGGAGTGAAGGATGGTGTTGTAGGTGGCTCGCGACAGCTTCATCAGCAAAAATTCTACAAAGGACAGAAGTAGGCAGCCGACAGCCGCATGGAGAACTTCAGCAATCAGTACACTATACTTCGTCAGTTGAATTCTGCCACCAGAGAAACTGAAGAGTGTCCCGGGACGGGCCACTGGTGAGTCTTAGGGGCCTGTTGGGATGCGCATCCTAACGACCCTTAAGATGGATAACTCCGCGAGTGTGGACTCAAGATAGTCTTAGGGGTGGCGGGGTTGAGTCAAAATCTTCTGTAATAAACCCATGGTTTAAATCCTGGGTTTAGGGTTTGGGGTGCCCATGGTTTAAGACCAGGGTTTTGTAAAAACGCGTAGTATAAATAAGCACTTGTGTAAAGAAGATAGGCTAGTATTTTTGATGTAAAGAAAGATTAAGGTGAAGTTAAGGTTGGTTTTGTAAAGAAAGGTTAAGTCCCAGCTGTGTGCGTGGACGACCTCTGCAGCTATGTGCACAGAGGGTTTTTGTAAGAAGAGAAAGAAAGACCTGTAGCTGTGTGCGCAGGGGCCTGCTACTGTGTGCGTGGCTTTTAAGGACTGAAGGGATCTTCAGCTGTGTGCACAGATCAAACTGTGGTTTTGTAGCAAGTTGAATAGAACACAGTTTGTGGACGTAGCCCCCACACTGGGGGTGAACCACGTTACATCCGTTGTTGTGGTTTCTTGTGTTGTTTCTGCTTCTATTATCTTTTATTCATTAATAATTGTATACATCTGATTAGTTAGATCGCTGCTAATATTTACTTCACTGTGAACTCCCTGTAGTGGATTGAGCAAGTCACGATTGTTTATTTATCTGCGAAGTTGTATGTGAATGAATGGTAAAACATTATAATTATTGACCAATAAGATTATTAAAGGCTAAGGTACAGTAATACCCCTCTCTGCTTGCAGAAACCTGATTCTGCGGCACCCCATTGCTGTTTTGGGTGAGACTGCAACCTGCGCGCAGGTTGTTGCTGAAAGGGCCAACACAGTGGGTATTTTGTTGGTGCGACATATAAGGATTAAACCCGGGTCTGCCCTATTGCCCAACATATTCATATATTTATCAAACAATCATGCATCCTTTATATTCATAATCATGCATGCTCTATATTCATATTTTATAAAATAATCATGCATGCCCTCTATTCATATGAACAATCATGCATCATCTAAATTCATATTATATCATACATGCTCTATATTCATATCTTATGAACAATCACGCATCCTTTATATGGATGTAATGAAAACATTCAAAAACATATAGATCTAAATAGCATATAATAAAAAATTTGGGTAATTATATTTTTATTGTTTTGCATGCTCCCTCTTGATCTTTGCTTCCTTGATATACTTGCAAATTTGAGTGCATGCAAGAAGTAGCGAATCTCTACATGGAGAAACTGGATCCCATGCAACCTGAAGTGAATGTTATTTTTTCAAAGAAAAAATTCTTCCAATGATCATCTTCTTTTTGGGATGATATATAAACTCTATGAGGCTCTCATTATACATAAGATTCATTGAATAATGATAATATCCAACTTACAACTCTTGGGCTTGTTCCATCAATTGGTCCACTTTGGGAAAACGTCCATAACATGAATTATAAGAATTTCATCTTCAAATACCTGATCGTGTCTCTCACACAGTTGCGTAGTTTTGAAATATTCTCATGAGTAAGCTAAATTGTCCCGTTTCGGAAGTGGGTTTTCAACCGTTTTGTCTGATTCGTCACGGATTGATCAAAAAATCCTCTCAAAATTTGTCTCATGAAAAGTGACGAAAATTGTGCATCTTGATTTGCTCTTTAATTCTTCGTGCATAAAGAGTCCTCACTCACTGAGGTCAAGTAAACATATAGATGATTCTCCTCAAGAATAATTCACACTCTTTCCTTCAATTTGGAAGTGTCTTTGAATTTCTCTTTCGGTTGGATAGAGATCGATGCCATGGCTCCAATATCTTTGCTCAATACTTCTCAAGATCACATAGGCTTTAGTTGCTTTCACAAACTAAGCTCTTGCATGCCCCTACTCTGATACCATGTTAGTGATTAAGAAAAATATGAAGAAACTTGAACTTTAAAACTTTAATCCATAATAACAGTGCATATAAATCTCATCAATAATCCAAAGACATAAATCAAACCATAAAACACGGGATATACCCTAGGAAATCCCTCTACTGATTCAGAGGATAAAAAATAGAACAAATGATCTTAGAGTATGATTGATAAGTAACAGAAAATGATTACAACACAATATCATATTTCTTTCATCGAGAGCAATAGAGAGTAGAGATCGAATGAAACACCATATCTAACTTGCCGAGTGCATAGCACTTTAATAACAAGTCAAATTAGGTTTTACAACAAAAATAGAATAGTTTCATGTAGAAACAACTTGTTAACACTCAGAACACCGATCCATCTTTAATCATGCACCCCATACTGATATGGTGTCAAGCTAGCACTCCATAATTATCTTCTGCATGAAGATATGTGCCTTCCATTAATTAAATAACTCTAACTGAGTAGTTAACTGAGTTGAACTGAATGTAACTGAGTTGAACTGAATGTAACTAAACATAATTGAATGTAACTGAACATAACTGATTGTAACTGAACAAAACCGAATGTAACTGAACAGAACTGAATGTAACTGAACAGAAGTGAATGTAACTTAACAGAACTAGTGCATCTCCATCAACGTTTATTTCCAATAGCCATTTGCATAAATTAAGGAATTGTACCCTTAATTAACTGAACTTGTTTACCATAACTGCAATTCAAATTCTCTCTCTATCTCTGTGCTTATATTAAATATCTCTGCAATGGTCCATGTGTGTTTACATTAATTAATAAAATCATATCCATAAGATCATTTCTAAACCTATGATCATATGTATTTCCCCAGGTCATATAGTCATATGCTAAAGTAAATCACTCTAGGGGTAGCTAATCCCTAAAGGAGACTTGTATCACCTGTTGACCATGACTAACCATACATCACATAGTATATCTACTTTATATAGTAAAGTACACCACCTCACAACATGAGGATATTTGTAGGACTACACAAGCCTACTTTCCACCTCAATCATATGAGGATATTCGTAGGACTACACAAGCCTACTATCCACCTCAATCATTTGGGGATATTCGTAGGACTACACAAGCCTACTATATCACCACCTCAATCATATGAAGATATTCGTAGGACTGCACAAGCCTACTGTATCACCACCTCAATCATATAAGGATATTTGTAGGACTACACAAGCCTACTGTATCACCACCTCAATTGTATGAGGATATTCGTAGGACCACACAAGCCTACTGTCCACCTCAATCGTATGAGAATATTGGTAGGACTACATAAGCTTACTATCCACCTCAATCATATGAGGATATTCGTAGGACTACACAAGCCTAATGTCCACCTCAATCATATGAGGATATTCGTAGGACTACCCAAGCCTACTTCCCAGCTCAATCATATGAGGATATTCGTAGGACTACCCAAGCCTACTGTCTTGATATTACTCACAAGAATTTACAACATCACCACCTCAATCATATGAGGATATTCATAGGATTACACAAACCTATTGTCTTGATACTACAAGAGTGGAGAATGAATCTCAATGCTGTAATCTGAACAGTGCGGAGGGTGTTCCTTGTGCCACAAACAATACATTATACACCAATTTGGAGGGAAACAAATACCGCGCATAGCAACAGATGCTCTCGTTCTCATAGAAGTCGATGGGATCATTCTTGGATGGTTTGGGAACCAAGCAAAATATCTTTCGAAGGAATACTGCAGGGTCTAGGTTATCACACAGGTTCAGGAAAAGAGCACAGTCACCATTGTCATGGCCGAGTAGTTCTGCAAAAATGAAATCAAGAGACCAGTTGTCAATGGGAGAAGCTCAGGCGAAAATGAAAATCCAAATTCATTTTGTCCAAAACAATGGAAAGATTGCCAAACCTGTCTTGTTTCAAGGGATCCATAATATCAATGATTCTAAAGATAAAAGGATGGTTGGCATGCCGAAGAATTCATACCTCTCGCAACAATCTCCTAGTGTTCCTATTGCTTCAGAGTATGTCATATAATACCTTGATGGCAACTTCATGGGCATGACCCTTGGAAATGTCACTGTGCCGAGAACACATATCCATACAACCCATTTCCTAATATGGACTCGACCACATAGCATTCATCCAAAATAAAGAAGAATGTATCACGGGAATCCAACCGTATAACGTATTTCTTCTTCCCTGGACATGGAAAACTATGCAGACAAATTGTAGCGACCACTATATCCATTGATTCAAGGCTTGTTTTATTTAATCTCTGTTACAGTATGAATTTATTTGGTTTAATCTCTGTTACCGTATAAATTATATCATAGCAACATCTGTATTGGTTTCAGTAGAAGGTAAATAATCGTTTCCAAAGGATTAAACCTTTGCTAATTCTCAAGAGAGTTCGTGGAAGAGATGCCTGATGTGTCTAAGATGAAATAAGCGTTTATGAGAAGTGTTTCAATTGGTTAGCTAACTATGCTACTTTATTATATATATATATATATATATATAATTTAAGTCTATATGTAATTTTTTATTTTTTATTTTTATTTTTTTATTCATGTCGGCTAAGGTGGCTAACGTGACAGGATCTTCCCCATACTAGGCTGGAGAGCACCTGGGTTCTCTCGGTGTAACAAATAAATCTATTACTAGCACACCCACATAGTTTGTGACTCGATCAAGTCCATAGAGATTAACTAGTTGAGAGATAGTTATGAATGGAAGACAATTTGGATTTTTTTCCTTATATTTTTTCTAGTTAAAGGGGTTTAGGTGTGAGTTATCCATGCCTAGCCACATGTTATCACCGACTTCTTGTTATCCATTTATCAACTATCAGTTATTTTTTGTATTTTTTTTTATATCACATTTTTCCCATTATCTACCATGAAATGTTTTTTATCCATTCATCAACTATGAGTTAGCCGTGCATTAGTACCAGTTATCCATTCATCAGCTAGATACTAGTTATTTGTATTCTTTTTTTATAATTGTTTATTTCAAATTTTGAACTACTATAATAGAATCAATATACGAGTACACTTGTCGCATCCTTGTTCGTAGATGAAAAAGCATAGGCCATTGTCCACCCCAAATCTCATTTTATCATTAATATAATTAATAACTATTTATTTTATAAAATTATTCTATATAAATACACTTTTTAACTCAAATATAAAACTTGTCTTAAAGAAAAGTATATATACATTATTATTACTTCCTATAACTAGAAACAACCATATTAATAAAATTAATATGTTCCAATATATTTGAATTATTAATAGTTAATCTAATATAATTACGATTAGAGTTGAAGTTAATCTAATAGTTGTAAAATAATTGAATTTAAGCTAATAGTTGTATCTAATAGTCAATTTAAAAGTTAATATATCAGCCATTGCAGTCGTGATTGTAGTTGAAGTTAAGCTAAAGTTGTATCATCATTGGAGTTAATCTAATACTTAGATCTAATAAATGAGTACATCATCATGATTGGAGTTTTAAAAGTTGAAGTTGAACTTTAATTTTTCTAACTATCACGAATTGTATTTATCACATGTTAACTAAGCTATTTTTATTTTTTATTTTTTTGAAATTGTTAATTATGAATTTTGAACTTCACCCATAAAATCAATATGGACAGTGCACTTGTATCATTCTCGTCAATAGATGAAGTTAAGCTCATAGAATCAATGAAGTTAAGCTGATATGTCTTGGAATTAAGATCATAGAATAAATGGAGTTAACTCCATAATAAACTTGGATTTAAGCTCATCTTGGATTTAACACCATAATAAACTTGGATTTAAGCTCCTTCTTGGAGTTAAGCTCATAGAATCAATGGAGTTAAGCTCATAGTTGTATCTATTAATCGCATAATTGTATCTAATAATCCAATAGTTGAAGTTGAATTTTATTTTTTTGAACTATCAAGAATTGTACTTATCAAATGTTAACTAAGCTATTTTTTATTTTTTTGAAATTATTAATTATGAATTTCAGAATACATCCATAAAACCAATATGAACAATACAATTGTCTCATTATCATTCGTAGATGAAAATGCATAGATGATAGTCCACCCCAAAATTCTAAGATATATAAACCCATCAACATAATTATTTTAATACTTTATTATTAAAGTAAATATATTATTATTGATATTATATGATATATATGGTTAACAATCATATGCATAAAAGTAAAAAATCAAATTTAACTTTTAATTAAATTCACCATAAATAGTTGTTAGTTCTTTCAATAGATGGATGATCTTATTTTTATAGGTTGTTTTGATTGTGGAGATAAGTATGGCTTATGTGGTGCTAGTATAGTCTTTATGATTAAAAGAGATCACATATTCATTATGTGGATGAGTATTGGTCGTGGGACCAATACTAAAGCTTCATTTATTTATTTAGAAGAGAGAAATTTTAAATATTTAAATAGCACGCGATTCCAAAATTGTGATTGATTGGACATCGAGAGATCAAAAGTTACAAGCGCGCAGTGGGGAAACAAAGTCATGGAATTGATTAAGAGTTTCTCCTACATCACTTTCACTCATATATTTTGGTAACTCAATAGGAAGGCTGATAGTCTCTAAAAAAAGGTTGTGGGTGAAATGGATGGGATCTTGCATTTTGAGGAGACTTTCATTGATGATTGTATGGTTGACTCTATATTTGTGTCCATTTTTTTAGGATGTATGGATAATCTCTTTTGGTTGTAGACTCTAGATTTGTGTCCATTTTTTTAGGATGTATGGATACTCTCTTTTGGTTGTAGTTGTCTCAATTTTGGGTTGATGTAGATCTGTTTTTTCTAGAATGAGATTTGAGGTCTATTACAATAGAGAAGTTGTCAAAGTGTAAGATTGAAGGTATTTACTTATGTTTTGATTTTTATGTTTTAGAGATTGAAGGTCCACAATACTACTGACTATTTTGAGGACCATCTATGTAATTTTGATTCCTTTTGTTGAATTATACGTTACGCTATTTTTTGTTGAAAAAATACTTTTAATAATTTATGTAATAAATTTATTATCTCAATGCAACCCAATCATCGTTTTAATTTTATTGATAAGGTATCTCATTTAAAAAAAAATTATATATATAAACACACACACACAAGAGGTCATAAGTTCAAATCCAAAAGGATAGGGCATGTACACATCCGTAAATTGGTCGTTGTGCAGAGCATGTTCCTTGTGCCACAAACAAGACATTATACACCAATTTGGTGTTTGGCTTGGTTCTAAACCTTAAAATTAGATTATTATTATTATTATTATTATTATTATTAGTCAATATAAGCTTAGGAATCCTGTGGATTAGAATTTTTTTTTTTATTCATTTAACTTTGTCTTAATAGTTACCCCTATAGTGAGTGAGTAAGGAGGTGATGACAGTTCTCATGAGCCTATGTTAGTCCACTCAACCTGGTTGGACAGATGGTTGATGGTATAAGACAAGTGGAGATGATGGGAATGCATGTCATGGAGATAGGTATTTTCCCACCGCACTAGGAAATAATGGGTATGCAATCTATTAGAATGAGTGGTGTTTGACAACATGTGACTGGAAAATTTTCAAACTAATCTGCAATGATAAACTAGTTCCTTTCACATTTAATCATTATGGCATTTTTACAGTTAAGCAATGAAAATTTGAAGGCTAGTAGTGAAATGAATTAGGGGAAATTTGTTCAGGACATTGTTTCTAGACTTGTTATGAGTAATGGTAGTGACTAAATACTTAGAAAGAGGAGCCGCATGAAATTATTGCGATGCCCCCAACCCCAAATCCAAGGCCAATGACACCCAAAAACCTAAGGGGGAGTCTGAATCAAAGTAATGCACAATGGAATTAGAACTACAAGAAATACTGGAATTAGCATCCCATTTAGTGTCCCTTTTTAGTGTTTTTTTTTTACATTTAGTGGTCAAACTAGACGCTAAATGGGACGTGTCATGGACAAAACTTAAAGTGTCTCAAAAAATGTCTCTTTTTTCTTCCTAAATAACATCCTTTAAGACGCCCAAAATAGTGACTATTTTTTTGTTTCCAGAATAGTGTCCAACTTTGCTTCCTAAACAATGTCGAGGTTTGCTTCATAAATAACGTCATATTTTTCTTCCTAGCGAGTGTCCACTTTTTCTTCTTAAATGACATCCCCTTTAGCGCCATATTTGCATCCTTAATAGCACCATGTTAGCATCTAAATTAGCATCCAATATTGCATCCATTTTTGCTACCACTTTAGCATCCCATTTTGCACCATGTTTTACTTCCAAATATGTGCCAATTTTCGCTTCCAAATTTGCACCAACTTTTGCTTCCTTTTTTGCATCGTGTTTTGCTACCAAAATGACGCCAAATATTTATTCTATTGTTGCACCATATTTTGCTTCCTATGTAGCACCATGTTTTGCATCCAAAGTAACGTCTTATTTTTGTACCATATCAATGCCATATTTGGCTTCATCATTAGTGCCACGTGTTGAATCTGTTTTAATGCCTAGTTTCACATCTCTTTTTTTGGTCACTAATTTAGTCGTTTTTGTAATTTTATATACATTTTTTTGTCATTTTGTTTGGTCACCTATCTCTTATTTTTTGCGTACTAGTTTAGTTGTTTTTAACCGATATTATAATATCGTTAGGGCATGGAGGGATCGAACCACCAACCTCCTACTTATAAGTCAGGCTCTCTTCCATTGAGCTAGAACCCTTTAAGAATTTGGGAACCTAACTTACATAGTCCTCTATAATGGTAAAATGGATCAATACACAACTTTGAGTATCTAATGGTTGGAAAAGGATGATAGATTGTATAAGTTCACAATATATGATCAAGTAGGTTATGAAATCCATAAACCTTTTTCTAGGAATTTTGAACAAAACTCAAGAAATTGACTTAATGGGATTGCAAAAATCATTATTCCCTAGAAACCATAAGTGTACCACTATATGAGACCTATCAACAATAATTATCTTAGTGTGGATTCCAATGATATAGTAGATAAGAATGATCATCCTAGAGCCATGTATAAGTGGAGCAATAAGGAGAATCAAAAGAGGATTATCAACCCAATAGTTGGTTGGATCCTATCCACCATGGGAAGAGAAAAGTTCCTTCTTCCATCAAGGTAATGAGTATCCACAAGGAAAAATGGTTAGGATATATTGTGATGCCAATCAATAGTTCTTACATTGACTGAAAAGGATCGAGCTAAAATGAAAACTGGGTATCGAAAAGGAACTTCATTCGACAACTAGAAACTATCAGTGGCACTGACAAGAAAGAAAATAAGTATCAGACAATGCTTTGGGGCCTCCTATAGCTTATGGCATGCACTTTTTGCGGATTTGTGAATCCGATGAATATTTGTCATTCTTTATATATGTAATTATATATAGGAAAATAAGAATTAAAAACTATATCTACTATGAAATTTATCAAGCAATCAAAATGTAGAGTAGAAATACCCTAGTGCCCTCAGTAGCAATGAAACAAGGTGTCAAAGGTTAGGAAACACCTAAGCTTGTTTGTCTATTGTAATTGGATCATGGCCTTGCGTTGGACCTCCCCCATTGTACTGTATTGTTTTCTTCAATAATAAAGGCTTGATGGCATTTAGCTTGGGTGCCAAACACTTGTGTTGTGGTTGTGGCTTGTTTTCATTGTGTTAATTGTATAATGGCTAAGTATCATGAGGCTTAAGTAAGACAGCACATTGACTAATTTTAAGTCATGGGAAGATCGTTAGGTGAAACTGGTCTCAGCAAAGTGTATCTTAGAGTGGAGGTATGGGAAATATCTAGGTGAAGATATGTAGTCTGCCGACGTGTAGTTTAGAGTGGAGGTATGGGAAATCTCTAGGTGAAGAGATGTAGTCTGCCGACATGTAATATTGTATTTCCAATCCTTTGTATCCAAATTCAGGCAGTGTTGCATGTTATCATCATGAAGCTTTGGGGTTGTGACAAAACACATCTAAACACTGTCAAGTTTTAGCCAAAGGTGCCAATTGGCATTGATTCATTGGTGAATTTTATGGATTGTTAATTCGTGCACTAGGGTACCATTATTGACGTGGTTTTCCCCACTTGCATGGCATGAGTTTTGAAGAGAGAAGGCTTGTTGCAAAATTTTGGCAGTATAGATATCTTTGAGAGAGTGATGAACTACATTTATATTTTTTATTGTTGGTTTTAGGGTTCAACAATACTGTGAAATATATACATTTATTTTTGTTCTTGTTGTCTTTAGGGATTAACAAATCTAATATAAAAAAAATAATGTAAGAAAACCTCACTTTCTGACAAAAAGGAATATTTTGCGATTCCACCAATTCCCCATTTAATGAATTCTCTGTGCATGATTTTGCATGCAAGGGCTTGTGAATACTCACAAAAATCCTTTCCCAGGTGGTTAGGCTGAAGAGGATGGACCCAGAGTAATAATCAAGCCACCAATGTGTGGGAAAAGGAAACTCAAGGGATTGAATATGCAAAAACCATGTCAAAGTTAGTAAACCATGAAGAAGTTGTGGTTATCAAAGAAGCAATAGCTGAACTTTTCAAGATATATGCATAATTCTTTTTCCTGTTCGAATACCGCAAGAGCTGACATCTAGCCTCTAGGAATTGTGATGGCTACTAGGTAAATTATGATGAACAACAGATCTATTGTTGTAGAATTACATATTAATGAAATACAAGATCTATTTGTACATTTATAGGAAAGAAGTTCAAGAAAGAAAGTTCAACAGATTATTATTTCCAACCTGGGTTTAGGAAAAATGGTTTGTATTCTTGAAAGATGCAAGTTCAAAATAGGGTTGGTATTGAGGTGGAAAAAGGTTCTATAACATTTAGTTTGAGGAAAAATGATTTAAAATCCCTTAAGAAGAGGATCCCATGTTCTTCATTGATGATATTTTCTTAACTTCTTGATGAATTCACAAGCTACGATTTCCTCACCAATAATGGGTTGGTCTTAGGTAGATGTATGATACCCTATATTTTATCTTTCAACAACTAGTTTTCAATATTGAAGGGCATTAAATAATGACATGATTAGCTTTGACCAGATGCATGTCTCATGAAAAGAAAGTTAGTTTCAAAAACAAAACAAAATGAATTATGTATATAAGACATGAGATTGGATTTCATTTTCCTAGGTCAGTGAATAAAGAATCCATACCACTTGGACTTCCAGCTTAATGTCTTCAGTTTCTTTTGTAGCATTTTGTTTCTTTCCTTTCCTTTTATCTGCAAATAAATCCAAATTTTCATATCGGAAAGAAATAAAAGAAAACCATTTCTACAAATTACATTCAAGATATTAGTAAAATAATTATAACATTTATGGTCAGTTAAATATTCAACAATGGCATATCATGATGCTTACAAATTAAAAGATAAAAGTACCTTCATCAACTGCAACTACACCGTTATCTTTTCCTGGCAATATTTCACTACAATTATAAATATTAACCGGAACAATAGGTCTGCATCGATCTACAGTTGATAACAACTCAATTTTCTTCATTACATCTATTCCCTCAACAACTCTTCCAAAAACGACATGCTAGCTGCAAACAATAAGAAAAGGGACATTAATGATATGAGAGTAAAACAGAAAATAGAGATGGGGAGAGGAAAGATATCCACATTAGTCAGAAAAATGTTAGACTCACCCCCTTAGTAGCATATAGACCAACTGAACTAGACTGGAGAGAACTTCCTACAAAAAATTATCATAATTTAAAAGGTCAAATGGTAAAAATATACTGGTGTTTGGCACGCAAAGAAAATAACCCATTATTTCAAGGTAAAGAAATCTTGTATTTCTAAAATACGAAATTTCCATATGGTGACACTCATGATTCATGGATAAAGAGAAAATATGTCGATAACAACCAACATGTAAAGTTGCTCAGAAAAACTCAGCTGAATACAAAAAATCATAAATGACATTCAAGATATGGAATCAAGTATATACCCATCAAGATGAGGTGTTGCTATAAAAGTAATAAAGAACTGAGAACCAGTGGTGTTCGAGCCAGAATTGGCCATTGATAGAATACCAGGGCCATCATGACGTAACTGAAAATTCTCATCTGTGATAAGAAATAGGGAATGTTAAATACAATGTTGATAATATAAACCAGATTGTTCAAGGCGAAGATGTTTCAAAAAATCATGTGCTAACTAACCTCCAAATTTTCCACCTTATATGCACTTTCCCCCAGTGCCTACATAGAAAACAAGAGACATTAACTGCAACATTGATATTCAGATGTCCATCCAATATTTGCCAATATTCCAATTAAATTTCAGGAGGAATAAGTAATTTGACCTGGTAATTATGTGGAGGATCAAGACAGAATCAATTTCTAGATCGAAAATGGCCATCAACAACTACCAAATTAAGAATATAGAATACATTAAATAAAACAAAATTTTGAATTGATTTGAAGAAAAATATTTTTTTAAACTGTTTTAAAAACTTACGATGGCTATTTGGTTTTGCCTAAACACAACAAACATGCAGATTTGAAGGTATATACAGTGATATATTGGAGACCATCAGAAAATATCGTATATGACTAGTAAAACCAACAGCCCTTATGTAGAACATTAAGACCAGCAAAAAAGATCGTATTTGACTAGTAAAACATTGAAACATTACCTGGAGCTTTCCAAGATTCCACAATCCACAAATACAGACAAATTCAAGCACCTTATCATGCATGGTATGTGGAACAAATTCATCCTCACGATCCTCTTCTTTCTACTACAAATCTATGCCACCCATGTATCTCCCAATGTTAGTTACAAGGACACCTTTTGCATCTTGCAATGTTACGAAATATACTTAAAAACAAAACTATATACATACATGGTTTCAAATGGATAAGTTGTATAAGTATTAGCACCCACCTCAGGAACTTCAACATCCATACCATCCACTTCTAGTCGAATTTTCCAAGGCAAATCAGCACATGTTCTATCCATAATGTCCTTGCCACCTTCTTTTGTATAAAAAAGTTTATTCAGAAACTACAGAATAATACAGATGCAAAACAATGATTAACCCATATTCATTCACATTTTGCAACAACGACAATCACAAGAAGTATAAATCATTTTCTAAAGAAAATGAGTAATGTAAAGTTATATATGACATATATATGACTGACAACCTGGAAGAATTCCCAAATCACTTAATAACACAAACAATCTCTTATCTTGTGATAAACCACCAAAGAAGAAAACATGCCATCACCATTATCTCTTTTGAAATCATGCATAACATTGTATGATACCACCAATTCCAAGCAGTCTTTTACAAAACAAGCATGAGGAAAGGCTGTTATTGATATTTCTATAACGAGGTCAAAATCGAAGGTCATTTGGAGAATACCCAACTTGCAAGTTATACTTGCCAAGATGAAATAAGAACAAAATTTTAATCAACAACATTAAATGTGCCTCTGGTAACTCAACAATCAATAAATAAACAATTTAATATGACCACAAAAACAAACAAATCCCCAAATCTCAAATATCACCATAACGCATAAGAAGCATATAAAGATGTGCCATTATTGAAAAGGACATTTTGCACACCAATAACATGAGCATTTGTTTACTTTTAGATGCCCTTCTCTAGATCAACATTTAGTGGCAGAGTTTTTAGAGGTTCATTGACTCAATAAGTAGAAAAATAACAATTTACAAAACCTGACCCGAGGACATGACAGATGCAAAGAAAGTCTTCGACATTTGACATCTGAATTAACATTCTAAGATATAAATTCCATTCTCCAATAGCCATGCATCTTAATTCATGCTTAATTCAATGACTATAGATAACTATTTTCACTCCTCCTTTGAAAAAGTAAACTGCAAAACAAATCTATGAGAAATCCCTGCATTAAAAGTTAGATCTAGTGTACTAAAAAACGGGAAATGAGAAAGAGTTGAAATACAACTGAGTATGAAAAACTACTCTCCTATCTCTTGATATCAAAATACCGTAAGCAAATTACATCAGCAAATTCCTACTCCATGTGCCTTAGGATGACCTTCTAAGCTAGATCTAATAGCAAATTCATGCAAAAGAAAAAAACAATTCAGAAATTTAACAATGTCACCTTATTACTTGCAAGAAATCATCTCATAACACAGAGTGGACCTCCAAAGTCTGCAATTTTATTCATCAATATATAAAATAGCATAGGTTCTTTGCATCCATCCCCAATCAAGGAGGAGAACCCTGCTTTTATAGCCCTAGAAGAGCTTCAAACCCTAGGGGGCGCAATTTCCAAGTGGATAGGATGTTTAGGAGGTTGAGATAATAGTGGAATGAAGGCCCAAGTGTTGGGATGAAGGTATGTCACCTCACAGGAGGTGAGACACATGTATCAGGGGGCCTCCACCTCTCCCAACCACCTCAACCACATGGGGAATTGTTCCCTCCTTGGGGAGAATGCTCCCCCCTTTAGTGGAGAGTTTTATGACACTTTAGAGAGAAAGTTGGAGATGCTCTCTAGGCTCATAAATTCCATAGACAATATCCTCAACCAGCTTGCCACCTCAGAGACAAGTCCCAGAGGTGGAGAGAAAATCCAAATTAATAATTGAAAATTATTAAGTTGACTCTCAAAAGTGGGTTTAAGCGTTAAGTTATGTATTTTTATCAAAAAATGAGCATCCCCATGACCCAATTGGATCCCTAGGCCCAATTTTATAACCTTTTGAAATATTACAATTAAAATACACCATATCTATGATTTTATTAAAAAACTAAAAATTAAAAAATCATAGGGGGGACTTATCAGATGTTCACGAAACTATGGACATATGACTAGCATGGTATAATACATAGAGCCTATGATTTAATAAATTTTATGAGAAACAAGTTACCAAACTCACCATCCCAACTTTAGAGGATTTTGAGTGAAAAAATTGAAAATTATATGTCACTTAAAAAAGCATCATATAATTAACAAGGGAAAAAACACTCAAGAATGATGAACTTGATGACCCATTATAACAAGGCCAAGCCTTTTACATAAAAGAACCTCATGCTATGTCATTTATTACAATTCCCTCAAAAGGGTGTGAACATCCAAAAGAGGCCACAACTAGCCCTGATGAAACTATGGAACTTCCAAGCACTGAGTAAGAACAAGTGATTTGTTCCGACCCTTGGTGGCTCACTTGAAAGATCCCCTAAGTTCAACTTAGTGGATAAGAGGATATAATTCCTTAATAAGAAGTATGACATGTTTGAAACCTTTAAAATTTTGAAATCCTTAACTGAGAACACTCTTGGGAAGAAGATCAAATCACTTAGATCAGATAATGGAGGAGAGTACATCAAAATAAAATTCTAGTAGTTGTGTCCTTTAGTAGGTATTGAAATGCAACACTCAGTCCCATGCACACCATAGAAAAATGGTGTAGCTGAGAGGAAGAACAAATCTCTGAAAGAGAGCGGCTACATGCCTTCTTGAAGAAATAAATCTTCCCCCATATATGTAAAGTAGGAACAATACTATGGGCCACAAAATACCATTGGCCATCAATACCATGGAAAACTAACATGGGATATAATAAACCATGTGTTAGAACTCAATCACCTTCGACTCATTCTCGATTCAAGGTTAACCGTAACAATCCTCCCTTTAATCTTGACTTGGGGATATCACATACACTCCCCTATCACCTAGGTCCATCTCCCAACTTTACCAGTGAGTTACTAGGGGTATACATGCCTTACCAAGTCTTACAACCATATTCCTATTTAGATGCAAACTACTCCATTAATTATTTTCATGTGTCTTCATGGTGACTATGCCATCCCCATCCTTTGCTACATCCTCTATATTTTTCATGCTCACTCATTTTATTCCATGCTCCTTTTGTACCTGGATCCAACCTTATCGTTGTTTTCCATATAAAAAGAATACATCTACCAAATTACCACGGGGGTTTCACTCAGTGAAATATTTACATAGCACGACTGTTCGCAGTGTATTAAAGCATTAGAGGAACTTTGGGGTCTAAAATGGGCCTCCTAAGGAAAATAATTAAATAATAGTTAAAATAATTAAATAATATTGATTAATTTTGGAGGAAGAAAGAAAAAAACTACTTTTTGTGTTCGTATTTTCGACATATCACCCTGTGTTTTTACTCAAATTTCGATCGAGAGAGCTCGTTGGATGCAGAATTTGATTCCAAATCCAACGATTACCCACACTGCATACTTTTGATGGACTCCGCTACCCCAAAAACAAGAAATACCTGAAAAAACGTGATGATGATGTCATCATCACGTTTTTTCAGGTATTTCTTGTTTTTGGGGTAGAGGAGTCCATCAAAAGTATGCAGTGTGGGTACTCGTTGGATTTGGAATCAAATTCTGCATCCAACGAGCTCTCCCGATCGAAATTTGAGTAAAAACACAATGAGATATGCCGAAAATACGAACAAAAAAAGTAGTTTTTTTTAATGACAAATATGTCAATTCAACCATTATGGTTGACTTATTTTATTGAAATTCTATTGGTTCTTGAATTCCAACTCACAAACTTATTTTGGCACGTTTTTTTATAAGGCCCATTTTAGACCCCAAATTTCCTCTAATGGAATGTCCCTAATTTCACTAAATATTGGAAAATGCCTCCTAAAATTGTATTGTTGAACTCCCCTCCCAATATACCTTTGTAATAAAGAAAACACCTAGTTTCACCATATGTTGTAGGTATCCATTTTTATCAACCCATTTGTAATACCCCTTTATATCATATTCTGAAATTGTAACAAACAAGACCCCTAACACATCTTAGTATAAAAAGAACAGGATGTTAAATAAAATAATAGTATAATGCTAATAATTATCCCACTGAGATTATAGGGGAGGCTGATCAATATGTAACATTATATTGTGTAAGACCCAACGAAATAGTACTGGGGAAGGAAAAATCTGTAAAAGGAAACCCATTTAAGAGATCAATGTAACAAAGAATGTAAAAGACTGATAGTCCAATAGTAGTGCAATGCTTAGAAAATATGAGAATTGCAGATGTTTCACACTACAACCTACCAATCTACCAATTTATATCATATAAATACATGTGCATCCATAGTGAGCACATGTTTTCTATAAGCTTAATAAATTAAACTCCATAAAAATGCAAAATTGAAACCCTTTCGTGGATGGACTTCCCTACCTTCCTTTCAAAACAAACATCATTGATGTTTGAACCGAAATGAACATAGAAATATTCCTCTTACTTTTCAATAACGTCGTATGATCATGTGCATAGCTTGGATTAGGGTCATTCACAAGATGCAATGGATTTCCTCCACTTCCTCTACATTTATTGTTACATTCAATGGAATTAACAACATTTAGTTACCTTTTTCTTGGGTTATATCTAGTTTTTTTTTACGGGAGAGGGAAAAATATCCACTATTAAGTTTCAATGATTTGGAGGTGTAAATACATCCCACGATTTGGATTTTATACCTTAGAAATAGTTAGAACTAATATCAATCCATCGCATGCACTACAACAAAAACTGGATTTAGCGTCGTATTTAGCGCTAAATTTTAGTGTAATTTTTTCCTAATTGTGTAGAACAATCCGGTGCTAAACCTGGTGCTATTGTACATTTTCGTAAAAAACCATCTATTGCATCTTTTTTTTCTTCCTTTTTAACATCCATTTTTGCGCCCAATTTTTTGCATCTTTTTTTACGCACTTATTTGCGCCCAATTTTGCATCTTGTATTGCATCATTTTTTGCGTCCTTTGTTACATACTTGTTTGCACCCAGTTTGACGCTCCGTTTTGCATCCAATGTTGCGTCTTATTTTTCTCCTATTTTTTCATCAAGTCTTGCACCCAATTTTGCCCCATGTTTTGCATCAAATTATGTGTCAAATTCTACATCTAGCATTACATCTAGGTTTGCATCCAATTTTGGGCCCAATATTACGTCCAATTTTGCATCTAGTTTTGCATCCAAATTTACTTATAATGTTGCATCCCCTTTTGCATCTTGTTTTACGTCTATTTTTGTATTGATATTTGTGCCTAATGTTTCATCTCATTTTACGTCATATTTTGCATCTAGGTTTGCACCTAGTGTTGCATCCCGGTTGATGTATTTTTTTGCATCTATGTTTGATCTCATTGTTGTGCCTAGTGTTGTGCCTAGTTTTGTGCCCATGTTTGTATCTAATATTGCATCTAGATTTGTGTCCAATGTTGCATCCCATCTTGCATTCAATATTATGTCTAGTTTTACATCCAATATTGTGTCTCGTTTTAAGTTTTTGTTTGCGCCAAGCGTTGCTTCCAGTTTTTCACCTGTTGTTATGCTTGGTTTTATGTCCATCGATACACCATATTTTGTGCTCAATTTAATGTCTAATTTTACGTCTAGTTAAGAGTCCACTTTTGCATCTACGGTTGCATCTAGTTTTGGGCCTAGTATTGCATCTAGTTTTGAGTCATTAATTGTGTCTAGTGTTGAGTCTCTTTTGGCATCCAATTTTGCGGCTAGTGTGACATCCATTTTTGTGTCCACATTTGCGTCTGACGTAACGTCCAATTTTGCATCCACTTTTGTGTTTGGTGTGACTTCCACTTTTACATCATGTTTTTCATTTAGTGTTGCATCTAATATTGCATCCATATTGGACTACTACATTTTTTACCTTTAGAAATACATTGCAATATCATTAGGGCATGGAGGAATCGAACCACCAACCTCTTGCTTGTAAAGCAAGTGCTCTTCCATTGAGCTAGCACCCTTTAAGAATCAAGAAAATGAGAAATATTAACATATATATTTCATCATTTTTAATTCTAATAAAAGACAATAAGATCCAAAGGTAGTCATGCTCAAAATCCAATTTATTTTTCCAAACACACTGATAAGCACAAAAATATATCATGATCAGGAAACAAAATATCTTAAACAATTACACAATCTATTAAAGGGTCTTAGAAAACAAGATAATGTATTGTTGCATACCTAATAACCTAAACTTGAGAAGGACAAAGAATAAGGGATGCATTTACGAAATAGTTGTAGAATCGAATTGAGGATGTGTCTGTTGCTACATAAATGTTGTTATTCATTGATGATGTGATTTTGTTCAACAATGGGATGGTAAGAGAAGCACTCATGAATGGTTACTAAAAGAAAATGCCTACTATGTGCATCATATATGATCTAATGAAGATTTTAACAACGAACACCAACAAAGAGGATTTATATTATGTGCATTATTTATAATCTAAAAATTAGTAAGATGTCAACAAGGAAAAGCATCATTCCGGTTTCCACAGTTTATAAGGCCACAAGGAGGTAGATGAAGTTGAGGGGTTTCCCATCTTAGAAATGATTGTTCCATCAATGGATTCTAAAGGAGCATTCCATCAATTTATCAAGTTATTAATTATTGTCAATTTATTTTGTAATAGAAACCACATGAAACAAGAAGAGTGCATATAGGATTCCATATTATCAACATTTACCACTATTAACTCTACCTGTAAAAGTTCTACTCACAGTGTTATACTGTATTTAGTTTTCACTAGCATGTGACCCCATTTTCCTCACGACTCTAATATTTATCATCAGTTACTTTGCATATATAGAATTTTAATAATGGTGTAAATTTTTGGAAAGATGCACTAGCCTACTCATGAAACTCAAACTCATTGCTACCCTTCCATTTCAACATATTCTATAATTTATGGTTGTGTAGACTTCAGCCTTTGTTTCATTTTCATTTATAAGCTACAAGCATGACACATCTCATCCATCACCAATAAGCATCAATCGTGACAATAAGAGACCGTTTCCAATTCCAAAGGACAATAGTGGCATAGCCATAATGATGATCTCCATAACCTCATTGGTGATGGTTAAAATGGCCCCCATCGCCAAAAATTAAACGTTATCATAGGCAACGTAGCCAAAAGTGAAGGAGATATGGAGACGCACTAATTTTGTCACCAATAAGTGTCAATTGTGATGGTCAGAGATCGTCGCCAATTCCAAAAGACATAGTGACATAGCTTTAATGACTGTCACCATAACCTCATTGGTGACGTTTAAAAATGCCTCTGTCACCTGAAATTGAATGTCACCAAAGGAAGAGTAGCCAAAAGTAAAGGAGATATGGAGATGTGCAAGGTCTATTATCAATAATCATTATTAGTGGCATCACCATGCACTAGTTCTGTCACCAAAAAATCATTATTAGTTTGGTCAGTAACCATCGCCAATGAAAAAGAACAACAATGACTTTAATGATCATCATCATAACCTCATTGGAAATGCACAACAAAGGACCATTAACATTTCGATTCAAATTAAAAAAAAATGTTACAAACCTTCAAGGATAGTCACTAAAGTTTCATTAATGGTGACTGTCACAAATAAACATCATCGTTAAGTTCTGCAATGGTGACATGCACCTAATTAAATGTCACCATTGAATTTTTCAATGGTGACGGTCACAAAATTAAACACCACTGTTAATTTCGACAATGGTGACATGCAAAAAGCTAAATCTCACCTCTTGTTAAAAAATTAAAGTGAAATTTTGGGGCTTTGAACTTTTTGTCTATTTCAGTGTGAGTTTAGAAGTGACTTTGTGGTGCAACCCCGAAGGGTTTTACAACAAAGAAAACACACTAATGTTGATACTCAAAATCAAGATATTCCAAAGTGTCAAAACATGACGCTATAGACCAACCTACTGAACTTTGTCGAAAGATATTTCTGTCTACACCATCTTGTCTAGGGCATTGTAATTATTGTATCTATATCTTGGTTCACAATGTTTCTTTCATATGACTACTTCGACACACTAGTCAAGTTTATCTTATGTGTCGTCATGTGTCACGACAGTTAAAACTCATCAAAATTCGAGTCACCGATAAATTGTCAACTGCACCCATCTATCAATATAGCCATTTCTCCTAAGTTCAAATAGTCAAAAAGTCCCCTTAGATGCTTCATTTTCCAGAAATGCTTGTATCCTCCATTACTAAAAAAAAATAATACTTTTCCTCCTTGTATAATATAAATAAATCTTACCCATGTTACAATTATTTTTATACAAAGCCCCCTTTCCTATCTTTCTTCATCAAACCCTTTATTCCCTCTTTACTTCCTTATCCCATGTTCATGCCCATCATCACTTTTATTTTCCTTCAACATAACTCATAATCCCCTTTTAAAAATACATTTATAAAGTCTTCCCCTTCCCCTTAACCCTTTTACTCCTTTATCTAATGTTCATACCCATTTCACTTTTATTTTCCTCTAACATACCTCATAATCCCCTTTTAGAAATACAATTATAAAGTCCCATTTCCCTTAACCCACCTTGGCAACCCATTTCACTTTTATTTTCCTCTAACATACCTCATAATCCCCTTTTAGAAATACAATTATAAAGTCCCCTTTCCCTTAACCCACCTTGGCTTATGTTTATCTAAAGTTGAATTTATTATTCCCCTTTCTTTTTCCCAGGAACTACGTCTCCACCTCCTTCCATAAGCTTAAGCCCCCTTTCCCTTAACCTACCTTGGCTTATGTTTCTCTAAAGTTGAATTTATTATTCCCCTTTCTTTTTCCTAGGAACTACGTCTCCACCTCCTTCCATAAGCTTAAGCCTTTCAAAAAGGGAAGAAAGGTCGTTTCATATGGAGCACTTATGAGTCTCCATAACTTTGAAGTAAACCGGTATTATCCTCGATTAAAATATGTTGGCAGGTTATTTCATAAGGTTTACATTATTATATTATTGAAGACATATGCTTACGGGACATTACGGGACATGTGCATAGTATGGTTAAAAGAAGTTCAAATGTTATTATTGGTATTAGATTTTTGATGCGTATGTGTCGTATAAGTAATGAAGAATTTCAAGCTAAAATAAAAGGAAATACACTATCACATGAAACAACAAGTACTTTGTATAAAATTGAGAGTTTCAAAGATTATTATCGTGTAAGATACTAAATATTTGTGAAAGGACATAAGAAAAAATGAAATATTGAATGACCATTTTATTATTAGTTTCATGATACGTGATACAGACATGGTTGGTAAACAGATAATATCTGTAGGAAATCAAAACGCTGACAAACGTGGCATGTGTCTAGCAAACAAAGACACTGAATCAACGAATGCAAGAGATAATGGATGGAATAAAATAACGAGTTGTTGTTGTAGAATAAAATAATTCTCGACATGTAATAATGGTGTAGAGCTTTCTATTAAAATAGATGGGAAGCAAACGGTGATCATTTGAAGACATACACATTCAGAACATGGTTGATTAGGCAAGGGCAGAGATAAGAACAGGTCAATAGAAGGAAATAAAAAAACGTTACGAAGAAGATGTCTGGAAGACAAAGCGCAGCCGCATGCTATCACACACAGGAGAAACGTTGAGGTGATAGAGATGGAAAGCATTCAACGTTGCCGGCGGAATCGCCAAGAGCACAAGCATGCAGCTGCTCACATGCAGGTGTCTGTTGGAAAAAGAGACGCCAAGAGTTTGAGCCACTGAGCAAGGATTGATTTATTAATTATTATGATTCAAAAACTTGGGCTTTTGAAATTTACAACGAAATTACGAAACTGGAGCATTATATGCATTCGTATAGTCTCTATAAAAAAATTATATTCCTTATGTTTTGGCTTATTCATCACAACACTGAGAAGATGAAGCTTAAATCACATGCTTGGGAAATTTAGGATAGAAATTTGAGAAATACTTAAAATTTTATCATAAAGAAAGTAAGAGCAAAGGCATGGAAAAAATTAACATCATCCCATTGCATTGTCCATATAAGCACTTGTCATACAATTTAACCAGAAGTTGTACATACAATGATATCTTTCAATGACTACTTCTTAATTATTCAACCTCACAAAATAATAATTAGATGATTGATACCGTTGATTATTTATATCATCTTTAGTTTTGGTATTTTTTTAAGATAAGGATAGTTTTGGAAAATTACTGTGAAGCAACATTCTCCTAAACTACCTTTCCTCTAAATACTATAACATCAGTTCAGTGACAAATTCTTATCCTGGGTCTGTAGGTAACATGGTAAATCCTATTTTCTTCAACTACAATCCAAAGTCAGCCATTATTGTAATTCATGACATTAAGAAGTCAACTATTGTTGTAATTCAGGCCATTAAGAAAATAGAGGACAAGGG
>LPNX010755740.1:114595-182179 GCA_001517045.1 Pseudotsuga menziesii | reverse complement strand
ACAAAGATTGGCAAGCTGCAAGTTGAAGCACGTAAAATTCATAAGTTATAAAATGGAAGAAAATGATATGAATCATGTAAGCCATTTCCATTTGAATCAAATTAGTTTAACTGGTATACATTTTATCAGCAAACAGAAAGAAAGTAAATAATCTAGAGCAAAAGAAATGCTACTTTGCAAATTCACAAAATATCAAAAAGTACAAGCCTCCACAATAAAAATATGACATTTTGTATGATGATGGCTGAAAATTTCCATATTTCACAAAGTGGCATAAAGATAAACGTACTTTCACTGCTAAATCCTTATCTTGAAGCAAACCAAGCAACGCACAATATATTATAGGATTTCTGATCTCACCTTTGATTTTCCATATCACAAGTAAAAAATAAATAAATACAAATGAAAAATAAATACAAAAAGTGAAAATGAAACAAAAGTGAACGAAACATTAAAATGAATGCAATAGCTAAACTTCCTTCCTCTAAACTACACTGCTTAAAATCATTTTACCTGTTAGATCCTTTAAATTCTTAAATATAAACAACCAAGGAGAATTACCAATATATATGAGACGAACACAAAAGGCTTCAGATAGAATTTAAAAGAAAAGTAAGGTTTTCAAAGTGAAAAACTATGATGGCGATTCAGTCAACCAAAATGTTATACAGTGATTCCTCAACCAAAAATAACTTGGCATGAAAACTGAGTTTTAGTCCATTGCTTGCAATAACAAAAAAACAGTAGAACACAGTACAAACTGGTGAGTGGATTGATAGAACACAGAACAAATTAGTGAATGGATGCATAGGATAATCACCGGTATGAAAAATGGGCAAACAAAGAAGGATGATTTTGGTCATTAAGCATTAGGCAGATGAAATGATTCATTCATATTTAGTAGATATTTTGAATAAAATGCACTAACGAATCGGAAATTCTTTCGACCTGGAAACTAAGATTTTTGTAGAAAATTTTGTATAGAATTTTGATCTGGAAATCAAGGGATTTTGTGTTGGATAGTTGCCGAACTTTTGTTGGAAATTTAGGGAAACATATTAACCTAGAAATTGAGGTTTTCTAAGGTTCTTCTTTTGACTTCTTGAAATTCATCACTATCAACTACAACAGAATACACATTAGCCCCTCAGGTGAAGTGCATTGTTTTTTCGCTTCTTCTTCTTATTTTTGGGTCCCTTTTAAACAAGCTGTCATTAAGTAGCTAGATTCCTTATAATTATGCACTGGACTGCTATATTTGTATAGTCTAACAGTTCATATCAAGATGCTTGTTAGCATTCCAGTTGATTAAGCTTTACTTGGGGAATGAAGGAACAAAGCTTAACTCTCGTTTTTTCCATACAGTGCACTCAAACAAATCTGCTCAAGGGGAAATAAATTGTAAATCATCGGAGCTAAGTAGTGGTTCTGGAAAAGGATTTGTCCTCAATTCTCAATCAACCACTTGATCTGTATCCATTGATGAAACAACAACTAGCACCGTCTCCTCTCCTTATCCTACCTATGTCCTCACTACAGGGTAAACTCTATTTGAAACGGGTTATGGGTAAACAAGATAGACCTTTTTTTTTGTGCTTTGCCTCTGCCTTTTCTTGGTTCCAAATCTAAAAGATTACCATGGTTCATATTTGGTCAGGGGTGTCGTCCCACAACTTATTTGCAGATTCACCTTATTTGTATAAATAAAGGGTTAAACTATATTCATTTCAAGCTATTTCACCACCATATTCGGATTGGATTTTTTCTTCGATCTTTAGCTATTTCTTTATTATTAACCCATTCTCTATATCGGTTCCCCATTCCACTCCAGAAACAAGTTGCCCCGTTGTGGTTTCCTCTCCAAATAATTCATGTTCCATAATAACGTGAAACCCCAATGGTCTGTTTCCCTTTTCCTCTCTCTGTCGTCCCCAATTTGAGCCCTGATGGAAGGCTTCCTACAATGGTTAATAGACTTTCCAAATCTGTTTAAATCCATGTATTTCCTTGCTCCCTGCAAACTATGACCTAAATAACTTCACAAATCCATTTGAATTCCAATCCTATAGGTTTTTCTTTTATTTTCTAGCAGCAGGTCACGAGGTCAAACTTGGCCAACACCTAGAAATTTTAGGGTAACATTTTTAGCAAAATAAAACCTATAGCATCCAAAATAAAGAATTCTTAGTAGGTTAATGTCATCTACTGTGAAACCCCCAGGGAAATTTTTGGTCCAGTCATTTTATTGAATTCCTTATTAGTCTCTTGGGAATCTTATTCAATATCAAAAATAGCTGCAAACCCTTGTCGAATAAATATTGATAGGCCATAACCAAATAACAATTTTTTCTAGTTCAACTAATTGAAGAATGATTGCTTCTATGTACAGGTAAATGCTGTGGACATTACCTGAAAAAAGCCGTTGAACTCTGGAAGGTAGTGAGATCGAATCCTCAGCCATCGAAAGTGTTTATGTGAGCTCCAAGTTGAATGAAAACAGAGATGAATAATTTCGTATTTGGTTGAAAATAGAGATGAATAAATTTAGTTAATATTTGGTTTATTTTTAGTTCAAATTTGGTATTTGGTGCATGAAAGGGATTTTCCTTTTTCGCTCGACTTACCCTTCTTCCCGCCTAAGTGGAGGAGAGTGAAATGTAAAACTTAAAATAAAATAAAAAAATCATAAAATGAATGGTTAGTGAGCTGAAAGGGATGAATCAATCATGGAATATTTAGGCATTCATGTAGAAAAACAAGAGAATAAGCAAGAGAGTATGTAAAGTTTGAAAAAACGACATTTGAAATATGAAAAGATTATAAGTGACTCATAAATGCAATATTATACCGTTATTTTGGAATTTCTTTAGGGTTATTAATATTTTGCTAGTGTGAGTCATCAATTGTTTCTATTGAATTAGCAAAGGATAGGATAGGATAGGGATATTGAGGAGGAAACAATACAAATGACAATTGTAGCACTGACAAAGCTACCAATTTTTTTTAAGGAGATCGTGGTATGGATTGAGATGGTTTGTCTATGGAGGAATCCCACTCAAAGAATAAATTTAGTTAAATTATTGCATGTTTATGGTTTTTAATTGCATATGGTTACTTGGACAATATGCATGACACCATAATTTAGGTTTTGTATAAATGTTTTTGGCCATGTTTTGATTTTTCCTCTTTCAAAGAACAATATATGCTATTTCAACTTAGTAGAGCATTTTTTTTCAAGAACTCTATGTATTGTTATGCTATTTGTGCTTTTCACAACCTTTTATAATATAAATTCTACCAACCTTGTTAAAAAATAAAAATATAAATCAATTTTGAATGACACTTCTATCCATGTTTACGTCATATTATGTAAGGCTAAACTCACAATGAGAATATTGTTGTAATGGCTATGAGCCTTGTTTTTTATGTGGCCTTGTGCCTTGAAGAATCAAGGGTTTACCCTAGGTACCATTATGTTGAATCCCTATTGTAGACTTGAAGCTTATTACTTGAATAGAAAGAATGATGAAAGCTTATATCTTGATGAAATATTATACTTTAAAATTCAAGTTTTTACGTCCAAATCTTGAATTGATTTCATAAAGTGGGGTTCAAATATCTCTTCTCAGATAATTATTTTTCTTATCTCGTTTATTGTTCAATGATTTGTTTTGAATGATTGTTTGGGAACCTTTCTTTAATACTCATGTATGCAAGCTATTTGGATATGTGTACTTCATAGACATGGAGATGAAAAGATCATAACTATGAATGCACTTCCAATAAATTTGAATTTCATGTTTAGCTCAAATCCAAAGTTTAGTTGTTGTAAAAGTTTCGATGTCCACTACAGACTTATGAACTTTGATATGGTCACAATATTGAACTTGAGAATGTGATTTTATCATCATACAAATCTTTAGAAGATAAGACTCTTATTAATACTCTAATTGTTATCCTTTGTTGAACATACCAATGTACTTTGAAATTATTTGCTTCCCATTTAAATCAACCTCGAATAGGAATCATATAGTTATACAAGGATACTTGTAGTTAATGTTCCCTTGCATTTCAGAATATACCAAAAGGAACTACCATAATACATTGCTATGCATTTGTAAGCCAAAATAGGAGTTCCCGACTCATATATTATCATTGCATGTCGTTGTAAACCCATCAGAGATGTGTTTCCCTAATTTCGGGATGTCATTATTATGTATGGTCCTTGAGGTTCAACCTCAGTTGTAAGTTGAGGAAGTAGTCCCCAGTTTAATATAATGAAATGCATTTTTGGAGTCTCCCTAGGTGAATTCGGCCCCGTTAAGTTATGCATGCTTTAAATTGTCACAATATCCCACTTGTTATGCATGCTTTAAATGGTAACCATATCCCATATGCTTTAAATGATGACAATGACGTTGACCTAGATGGTGATGATGAACCTAATGATAATAATGTTGATCATGTTGTTGATGATGATGATGATGATGATGATCATCATCATTTTTATCATCATCATCATGATCACTATATTCGTCATCATTGACACCATTATCATGATGATTATTATATTCATCATCATCATCATTGCCATCATCATCATGATTATTAATATATTCATCATTGTCATGGTAATCATCAATACAATCATGGCCCATGAGCCTTATAAGAAATTGTTTGGGTATAAGTGAATAATTTATGTCCCCAAAAAATGGCCAAATAACCAATACACATTCATGTTATTCCAAACCTCAAAATGATGCCCACGTCTAAGGAAAAGGATAAAATTTTAATGTACATGGTCTATGTAGTAGTATCGAACCCTGGGCATAACGCAAAGTCCTCAAAGGAATTGTTAAGGATTTAACCATTGTCATCATCATCATCACCATTGCACCCATCATCATTGTTATACAACCGTCATCATCATCATCATCATATAATCATCATTGTCGTCATCATTGTGCCATCATTATCGTCACCATCACCATCATCGTCATCATCCATGTCATTCTGATTCTCATTCTCATTTCCATCATCATTGTCATAGCCATCATAGACATGAATCTAGCACAAGTAGAATTTAAATGTAATTTATTTTGGATCTTAAAGTGGACGCAATTTGTGTCCATTTTAGCATCATCATGATATAAACCACCTAGTTTTGCACATATACAACCTAGCATAAGGAGAATTAAAATGTAATTGATTTGGGGTGCTAAAGTGGACACAATAAATGTAATTGATTTGATGATGATTACATTCACAATTATGTGATTATATGATGATGATGATGACATTGTTGTTGTTGATGATGACAATGAGAATGATGAAGATGATGATGAGATGATTGATGATATAGATAATGATGACGAAGACGGTGGAAATGACGATGAAGTTGACAATGATGTGATTATATGATGATGATGATAGCAATGATGACAATGCCAATTATGATGATGACGATGATGATCCTGATAAGAAAGTGTTAGTAGAGGTAAATAAAACCAGTTTCACTACAAGATCCAAGATTAAAATGTGCTCAATCATAGTTATACGTTATGCATGCTTAAAATTGTAACCATATCCCACTTGTTATGCATGCTTTAAATGGTAAACATATCCCATATGCTTTAAATGATGACAATGATGAACTAGATGATAATGACAATGATGTTTTTTTTGATGATGACGATGATGAAAATAATGATGATGATAATCACCATCGTCATATTTGTCATTTTCATCATGATTATCACAATAGTCATCGTCATCGGCATAATCATCATTCATGTCATGATCATCACCATTGTCCTTGACATCATTATCATAATGATTATTGACATTTTCATAATTTATTCATCATTACCTTTGGCATAAGAAATAATATCTACCAAAAATATGTGATTAGTGGAAAAGGGTCATGGAGGACACATACGATTTATGCAAGACAAATAACAACTTATTTTTTAAGATGATCAACGTCATCATTCTCATTGCACTCATCATCATTGTAATTGTCATCATCACCATCATCATCATTCATTTCATTGCTATCATTATCATCGTCAATGTCGTTATTGCCATTATCCTCCTCCTCCTCATCATCATCATTGTCATCGTTCTCCTTATTATATACAACATTATCATCATCATAGTAGCCATCCTCAAAATCATAATCATTATCCTCATTGTCATCTTCAACATCTAGGTGTAAAATTGGATGCAAAAGTGGATAAAAACATGGATGCAACAAAATTAGGCGCAAAAGTGGGCGCATAATGGGGTGCACCAAAAATGGATGCAAAAGGCGATGCAAAAGTGGATGCAAAAAATGATGCAATCGTGGAAGCAAAACACAATGAAAAAAGTCGTGCAAAAGTGGATGCAAACATGGATGTAAAATTGGATGCAAAATTGGATGTGAAAGTGCAAAATTAGATGTAACACCCAACGCAAAAACCGATGCAAAAGTGGATGCATAAAGGGATGCAATCACTGATGTAAAATTGTATGCAAAAACAAATGCAAACATGGATGCAAAAGTTGAAGCAAAAATGAGTGTGAATTGGGACGCGACAAAAGTGGATGCAATAGTAATGCAAAAAAAGATGTAAACATGGACGCAAAATGGGATCCAAAAAGGGATGAAAATGTGGGAGCAAAAGTGGATGAAAAAATGGATGCGAAAGTGGATGCAAAAGTGGGTAAAATAAAACTAGATGCAAAACTAGACTCAAAACAGGATGTAAACTTTGCTGCAAAAATTGGCGCAGGAAGGGATGCAAAAATAGAAGCAGAAGTGGATGCAAAAGTAGATGTAAAAAAGGATGCAAAAGTGGATGAAAACATGGCCGTAAAAGTGGAGGCAAACATGGACATAAAAGGGGGTGCAACAAGAGTAGATGTACAAACTAGGCGCAAAATTAGGTGCAAAACTAGGTTCAAAACCTGTCGCAAAACCTAATGCAAAACTTGGCGCATAACCAGGTACAAAACTCGGTGCAAACTACGTTGTAATTTGCGCTAGATTTAGAAAAAGGACGCAAAAAACACCTAAAATAGCACCAACCCGTGAAATTGCACCATTTTGTCCAAAAAATGAAGAAAAATACATTGAAAGATGGTCTAGATGCAAAAAAGGAAGCAAAAAGATACGCTAATGACTGGATTTTGTTGTAGTGCTTCATGAAGAATAAAGATGAAGTGTTTAGCAAGTTCAAGGAATTCAAAGCCTTGATCGAGAACCAGACTGAAAAGAAGATCTATACTTTTCGATCAGACAATGGCGGAGAATTCACTTCAAATGAGTTCAAGGAACTATGTAAGGACTCAGGGATTAAGAGGGAGTTGTCAACTCCTTACAATCCACAACAGAATGGGGTTGCAGAGAGGAAGAATAGAACCATCATGGAAGCTGCAAGAGCCATGCTTCATGATCAAGATCTTCCTATGCACCTTTGGGCAGAAGCAGCTAGAACAACAGTGTATGTACAGAACCATACTCCACACAGAGTACTCGAGAACAAGACTCCTGAAGAAGTCTTCTCTGGCAAGAAACCAGAAGTCAGCCATCTCAGAATATTCGGCTGTCCTGTGTACATACACATTCCAAAAGAGAAGAGAACAAAATTAGATCCTTCAGGAAAGAAGGGTATATTTGTGGGATACTCTAAAAGCTCGAAGGCTTACAGAATACACTTCCCAGGATTCAAAAAGATTGACATCAGCAGGGATGTAATATTTGACGAAGATTTAGCCTAAATCAAATCTAGAAAGAAACCTGCTGAAGAACCTGAAGAAGCAGAAGCTCCCAGAATTCATGATACAATCATGAACGAAGAAACTCAAGAAGAAGATAGAGAATTTGAAGAACCACAAAGACATGTAGATCCACCACAGGAGAAGAATACCCACAAGAGGAAACCTGCTTGGGTATGAGAGATTATCCAAGGTGCAGAAAGATATGGGGCCATGAAATCGACGACTTTGATGAATGTAGCTCAAACCACTGCCTTTGAGATGTACTTTCCAGCTCCAATCCAACAAACGTGTCACATTTTTAGTGGACAAACCAATTTTTTTTTGAAAAAAAGTGGATGATTCTTATTGGGCAGAGGGACGACCATGGTTGGGAACTGTGTTGAAAACCCGACCTCGAAAAACGACGTCTTGACGTAAAAATATCTTAATATTACTATTTTATTTAATTTCAGATTTCAAGTTAGTGGCTTCTTTGGTTGGGCCAATTGAGAGAATCACATCAATTATTGTTACAATGCAATGGTCTATATGCATTTGGTGGGTAGGTTAGAATGAGTGGGTTAGTGAGGTGGGCCTCTTATACCAAACCATGAAAAGTAAGGCATCAATTTTTAGGTGATTTCTTCCATTTCTTTTTTTACTTTTTTTTCTCAGGATTTAAGGGAATTACACAGAATTAGTCTTTTATTTTTGAGGTCTTTTTAAGATTTAAAAATAATTAATAGCAATTTTTTTTTAATTATTATTTAGAAAATTTAATCTTTATTTATATTATAATTTTGTATTATCTAATATCTTCATTTACTTTATTTATGTAACTTTAATAACTTATATGTATAATTCTAACAACTCCTACCACATTTTGGGCAAAAATATTAGAAAATGAGCTCTAAAAATGGTCTAAATCATCAATTGACTACTTTGGTTAAAAACTTAGAGAGATACTCTCAAAATAAAGTCCCACTAAAAGGGCCAATTAGAGATTTGAATTTAGGTAGAGAAAGCTAATTATTACCCTAAATTTTATTTTTAACTTATTATTTTATTTTTTCTTTTTCTAAATTTTACCTTTGTGTTAATTTTCTTTCTCTTAAATAAAATATATAAATTTGACTTTTTTTTTAGAAAAATAACTTTATATCATTAAAATTGGAATAAACATTATATTCAAAGTGGGTTGGTTGAGAACTAGCTCATCATGAATATGAATAGCACTTGTTTGAATTACTATACTTTACAAAGAGCTAAAATGGGTAGATAGCCTTTTTCAAGATATGTGAGACATTGGCAATTGGAGCATGTCATATCTTTTTGAGTTGATCTATCTTTAACTATGGAGGTGCTTAGTGTAATCATAATATGATAGCTAAAGAGTTTTGTGATCTATTTGAGTGACAGGGTCAATATTCTAGGCCCAATAATTACAAGAATTTGGATTCATCTTCATAAATGATAGCTTTAGACTATGAATGTTTGATTGCCTTCAATCGTTGCAAGTTTTTTTCTAGTCAAGGGATGTGTACAAGAGAGGATATTTCCCTAAAAAAATAGAGTGTTCTTGACCTTCCAAATTGTCCATATAGAATATGTTGAGGCTATACTCCACATGCTATAGAGACTTTTAAGGCTTCCATGGACCACTACTCCAATTCTAAAATAGTTGGTTAGCATTTCCCACTAGTGGATTAGCCAAACTTACAAATTTCTCCCATTATTCTCATACTTATATGGCACAAACACAATTAAGGAGAAGGCGGGAGCAATCTTTACACTTATTCTAGCAACATGAGCACCATGTAAGTCCTTGAATACCTTTGTGTTTTAGATCTTCCCTTGAGAGGATTTCATTTATAATACGAAATTTGAAAAAGTTGTCACATTTTCCTAACATTTGAGATCCCAATTTTTCCTCCATATCTTCAATTTTTGGATTTAAACAAGTTTCATAAGTGATATAAGATAAACTTGTTTCAAAAAATAAACCCCTATTGGAGAATCTCACCTAAGAATATTTTCTCGTTCTCTAAAATGATTCAACCTCCACTGAAGAATTTCCCCACATATGTTAGCATACTCCTCTTAGATATAAATGAGCCAATTAAGAGGGTCTTCACATTCTCTAAAGGGTCTTGTATTTAGTTTTTACTAGCCTGTGACCCCATTTTCCTCACAACTCTATCTTTACCATTAGTTACTTTGCATATATAGCATTTTAATAATGGTGTAAATTTTTGGAAGGATGCACTAGCATACTCATGAAACTCAAACTCATTGCTACCCTTCCATTTCAACATTTCCTATAATTTATGGTTGTGCAGACTTCAACCTTTGTTTCATTTTCATTTATAAACTACAAGCATAACACATCTCATCCATACTAGGATTTAGACTGCACCTTGTTTCTCTCAGTACGAAAACAACAAAAAAAAACAGTCCATTCTTTCTATTACTCGCGTTTTCTTTTCAGACACACCACCCCACCTACTTTAATTGTTGTTGGAAGCTATTACTAAAAGTACCAAATTCCTAAACCATATGTTGGCATTCTTACTACCTATTGGCATTCCTATTACTAAAAGTATCAAATTACACCATAGGTTTCTTACTACCTATTGTTTCTGTTGCTTCTTTTTGGATCAATGTGTCTATTTTGACACATTCCTCATTTCCATTAATTGACTTCTTGTCATTATCCAAGAATTTAGTATAAGATTTTTCATCTACAGAAATATTGTATGCATCATTCTGTCTAGTCACACCAGTTACCACTGGCTCCACTAAAGCAGTTGTAGCCTCAACACATGCAGACATAGCTTCTTGAGCCCGGTGACTTCGTTTAAAGGGAGGTAGGGCAGCTTCATCACTCGATAGGATACTTCTCAGATGATATTTATCAGCAAGCAAGCAGATCATTTGGTAAAATATGGAATTGGGCAAATATGAATTCTGTACAAAGTATTGAATTTATGGAGATTTGGTCAAATATGGCTTCCTTACACCACCTGGGTGATGATGTAGCACTTGACTACTTTGTTTCCAGCTGCTCGGTTGCATTTGGTACTTGTTTTAACATACCTTGTGGGCTCCTCCTTCCACATAGTTTGCATTCGGTGTGGTTGTGGTGAATTGGCATATGCATTTGATAACCCGGCATGCTCTTTGTGATGAATGTACAAGCATTATCAATGGGCATGGAGTCAAAGGATGAGTATCGATAAGAATTATCAATGACTGGTAGTGGAATCATTTAGGAATGGTGGCAGATATGAGAATTGCAGTCCACTAACACAAAGCATTAGCTAGAATGAATTTTGTGTTAACTTTAGAGGAATGGGTGAAAACATTTGAATATGGATGAAGTCAAAGATTCCTATCAGAGGATGAATTGTGAATCATATATTTTCATTCAAATACTGTAGACAACATATATAAATGGAAAACTTAGAAAGAAAACATTTACAAAGGAAAACACAAACCGAGAAATATTGGCACATGAATCTCTTCTTTGAAAAACTTTGTACTTCTACATTGATAGTTTTATTAAGCTCAGACAAACATTTCACTACAAATATGGTTTCTTTTTCTCAAACTCTGAACCCCTCGTACATTGCCAAACATGAAGAATATATACAAAATGTTCTTCGTAATGAACCCTAACTGTGTATTAGCAAAAAACTAGTTTTTTCTCACAAATGCCTAAATTTATGGAATTATGTTTTGCTTATCCTCCCTATGAAACTTCATAGGTTTTAATCTATATTTTAAATTGTATAATGTATAAGTAAATAATATGTGTATATATTTAATTATTTTAAATCACATAACATATGAACTACATATATTTATTTATATTAAATCTTTTAACATATGAACTATAGTAACATATTTATATTAATTATATATTATTATTATATTTACATATTTTACCATTATTAAGGTGAAAGAAGTTTATATATCATAAGGGTGTTTATAAAATATTTACTTATTTTTAAAAATTCTATTAAGTATTATATTTATATTTCTTACAAGTATAGTATGGATGGACTATGAATGTATGCGTTTTAACATAATTCCCTAAAATGAAGCATGTTTTGTTGGGAGAAAGAAAATGGGAACAATTTCAATATTATGTTTCCCTTGTGGTTTGAATTTTGTACTTTGGTGGGGTGTTTTAGAATAATCTCACTTGTTATGCATGCTTTAATTGGTAAACATACCCCATATGCTTTAAATGATGACAATGATAAACTAGATGACAATGACAATGATGATGTTTTTGATGATGACAATTATGAAAATGATGATGATCATGATCATCGTCGTCATCTTTGTCATTGTCATCATGATTATCACAATAGTCATCATCATCATCCATATCATCATCATTGCCATTGTCCTTGATATCATCATCATCATGATTATTGGCATTTTCATCAGTTATTCATCATTACCTTTGGAATAAGAAATAGCATCTACCCAAAATATGTGATTAGTGGAAAAGGGACATGGAGGACACACGTGATTTATGCATGACAAATAACAACTTATTTTTTAAGATGATCAACATCATCATTCTCATTGTATTCATCATCATTGTCATTGTCATCATCACCATCGTCATCATTCATTTCATTGCCATCATAATCATCGGTGATTTCGCCATTGCCATTATCCTCATCATCATCATCATCATCATAATCGTCATCATCATCATCATCATCATTGTCATCGTTCTCCTCATTATCAACAACATTATCATCATCATCATAACCATCCTTAATATCATAATCATTATCCTCATTTTCATCTTCAACATCTGGGTGTAAAACTGGATGCAAAAGTGCATAAAAACATGGATGCAAAAAGGATGCAAACATGGATGTAACAAAAGTAGGCGCAAAAGTGGGCGCATAATGGGGTGCAACAAAAATGGATGCACAAGGTGATGCAACAGTGGATGCAATCATGGAAGCAAAACATGATGAAAAAAGTGGTGCAAAAGTGGATACAACCATGGATGTAAAATTGGATACAAAATTGGATGCGAAAGTGGATGCAACAAAAGTAGATGCAAAAGTAGTCATAACACCCAACGCAAAACCCGATGCAAAAGTGGATGCAAAACCCGATGCAAAAGTGGATGCAAAAACAGATGCATAAAGGGATGCAATAACTGATGTAAAATTGGATGCAAAAAAAGATGCAAACGTGGATGCAAAAGTTGAAGCAAAAGTGGGTGTAAAAGGAAGCGCAAAAATGGGTGTGAATTGGGATGCGACAAAAGTGGATGCAATAGTAGATGCAAAAAAAGACGTAAACATGGATGCAAAATAGGATGCAAAAGTGGATGAAAAAATGGATGCAAAAATGGACGAAAAAATTGATGCAAAAGTGGATGCAAAAATGGCTAAAACAAAACAAGATGCAAAACTAGACTCAAAACAGGATGTAAACTTTGATGCAAAACTTGGCGCACAGAGGGATGCAAAAAAATAAGCAGAAGTGGATGTAAAAAATGATGCAAAAGTGGATGAAAAAAAGGGCTTAAAAGTTGAGGCAAACATGGGCGTAAAAGGGGGCACAACAAGAGTAGATGTACAAACTAGGCGCAAAATTAGGTGCAAAACCAGGCTCAAAACTTGTCGTAAAACCTGATGCAAAACTTGGCGCATAACCAAGTGCAAACTACGCCGCAATTTGCGCCATATTTAGAGAAAGGACGCAAAAAATGCCTAAAATAGCACCAACCCGTGAAATTGCGCCATTTTGTCCAAAAATTGAAGAAAATTACACTGAAAGATGGTCTAGACGCAAAAAAGGATGCAAAAAGAAACGCTAAATCCATTTTTTGTTGTAGTGGAAGTAGATGTATGGTTAAGAGAAACCTCTCTCATATTTCTACGATGCAATGTATAGTGTTTGCATGCAACATTTGCAATTTTAATATATCTACATAAAATTGCTCATCATAGAAAAATGCATGCAGAGGATTCATATTTGGGTATTTTTGAGTGATTCCACTTGGAAATGATTTATTTTCCGGTTTCACATCATTGTGAATCACTATATTTCATTTTCATTTTGGAAATATTTTGGTCCGCAAAAGTTTCAAAGTTAATTAGATTTTTCAAAGCAAACTTGATGTAGTATTAGACCGACTCATATGTTTATAAAGTTAGGCATATTAAAATGTTTGCATTATTCTATACACATGAGATTTTATGAAAGTGAGAGTAAATTTTTGGAGGCAGATGTACGTTTGACAAAAACTTCTCTTAGATTTCTTGGATTCAATGTATAATATTTGCATATTTTCTCTCCAAGAAGATTCAAACAATTGATCCAATGAAGTCCTCAGATCTGGTTCGATCTTCTCAGTTTGATCAGATCTGGTGATCTGGAGACTGAGCCCCTCATGGCTGCATTGCTTTTTTTTTTGTAGGTTCTTTTGATATGGGAATTGTTGCAGAGTTCCTGGTTGATTCATTTGGTGGTGTGTTATTTACAGGGACAATTTGACTTGTTGATTTTCTATTCTCTATTATGGCCCCAGGAGGGGGCTATGAGGATACCCATTCCTTTTCCCCCGAGCTATCCAATTTCAAGAATATGGTATCATCTTGAAACAAGCGTTTTGCATCATCTTCACAACAAAAAATTGTCAAGAAACTGGATGCCATCCCAACTGTTGCTCTTTCGACGGAAGAACAGTGTCGTGCTGCCTTAAACCTTGCTGACCGGGGCATTATAGGTCAGTTTAATGGCTTGTGGCCATCTCCAAGAGCTATTGAATCATGGGTACAGAGAAATTGGTGACTGATAGTCTCAGAAGGAATTAAGAGTCATTTCGTCGGGAAGGGTTATTTCATATTCATCTTTGAAAGCATTGAAGACATGAATCTCATCTTCAAGAACGAGCCATACTTCATGGGCCCTCAGGGTCTGTATCTAAATAAATGGAAGCCTAACTTTGACCCTGCTCAAGATGTCCCTTCGACCATCCCAGTCTGGGTTCACCTACCTCATCTTCCCTTGTATTGCTGGAGCCCCAAATCGCTAGAATCGATTGGGAATACTCTTGGAAAATACATTGATAGAGCAGACATGAAGGATCGGTTCTCTTGTGCAAGAATTTGTGTGGAGGTTGATCTGGAAATAGGAATTCCTGAAGCCATCAATTTAATAGTAGCATAATGGTCTCATGTTCAAGAAATGGACTATGAACAATTTCCATTTAAGTGCAGGCACTGCCATGGATATGGCCACTTTGTGAGGCATTGCAAAAAGAAGTCTGAGGATGAACCAAAGAAGCCAAAAGGAGATCAATGGACAAAGGTTCAGAAACAAGTTTTGATAAAGGAAACCAACAAATACAAAGATAAAGGGGCTTCATTAGGATCCGGTGCGCACATTCCAGATCATCCCCTGGTGGAAGGGATTGCAGCCTCTTATTGGGCAGAAGCATCATCGAACCATTTTGAAACCCTTAGCAATTTAGATGATCCTCCTGTCTCTGCCAAATATAGGGATCAACAACCTCTCTTTACAACCATTGAGGAAGTTATTGTAGGAATTATCCCAGATCAACTAGACTCCCCATCTAGAGGTTCTTCTCCCTCTTATGTTGATATGACAAGGAAGAAACCTACGGAATTGTCCGGCTCATAAGAAGATGAGACATTCGAAAGACCCTAAAAAAGGCAGGGAGGAAATCTCTCAAGGAAGCAAGAGAGGAAGAAGAAGAGAGGAAAAAAATACAGGGAAGTCAAACTACTTTATAAATGTCAATTGGACGGAATACTAGAGCAAGGCCATCCAAGGGAGGTATTTCGACTTCCATCCCCAATAAATGATGAAAATAGTTTCTTGGAATTGCAGAGGATTGGGGAAATCTATGAAACCTGAAGTTGTTAAAGATATTTTGAAAATAGAAACTCCAGATATCCTCATGCTTCAAGAAATGAAAATTGAAGGGGGAACTCTTCTTGATTTAAGCTGTACTAAATGGAAATTAAATTCAGGAATGGTTTTAAGTTCAAGGGGCTCCTCTAGAGGGCTTGCCACTATCTCGTCGAAGGATATGTTTGAGCTGGTAAGTACTTTTGAAGGATATGTTTGAGTTGGTAAGTACTGAGCTTTGTAATAAATTAAATAAGTCTTCTCTCACCTTGTTTAATATTTACGTTCATGTCCATCCGATTGAGAAGAAAGAGTGTTGGCATACGCTCTATGATTTTATGGAATCCACCTTTCCTTCCAATATCATTATTGCTAGAGATCTAAATCTTGTTTTCTACTCAAAGGAAAAAAGAGGAGGCAACACCAATTGTGATCAATTGTTGCCTTACGTTGAGGTTTTGATACAACAGTGGGATCTCATCGATTTTAAACCCAAGAAGGAACTATACACATGGACCAATAATAGAACTGGAGATGCTCACATCTCATCCTGTCTAGAGCGATTTTTAGTAAAGAGTTCTTTTTTATTGGATAAGAAATTAGTTTCTTCTAAAATCCTTCCTAAACTTACCTCGAATCACAAACCCATCCTCTTGCAGCTGGATGAGGAAGAAAACTTGGTCCTGATTCCATTTCACTTCAGCCCTCAGTGGATTGAGCAGGATGGTTTCTTTGCAGTTGTAACTAAGGCTTGGCCCACTTCATTCATTGGGTCTCCTAGCTATGTATGGGAGTAGAAACTAAAAGAAACCAAATTAGCCTTGAAGGAGTGGGTTAAATCTCCATCCAATACTGCCACTACTCCGAGAAAAGTGGCTGTGCAATAGTTAACAGACTTACAGTTTTAATTGGAGAGCAACAGAATAACTCTACAATCTTTGGAGAAGGAGAAAGAAGCCCAATTTGTCTCCTTTAAATCCTTCAGACATGAAGAAGAATATAGGAGGATTAAGTCGTGAAGTCTGTGGCTATTTTCTAGAGACCGCAACACAAATTTTTTCCATCAACAGTATAGAGGTCTTCTCTCTCTAAATCATATTTCTGAGATCAACTTAGTAGATGGGATTGTTTCAAAAGGATTTTTCCAAGTTAAAGAAGTAGCTGATATTTACTTTCAACACCTTTTCACAGAGGATTGGACTGGAAATGAGGAGCTCACTTCTGATTTTCTTTCTCATATGCCTTCTCTTAGTGAGGAGAATAATCTAAATCTATTGAAGCCCTTTTCTAAGGAGGAAATCAACAATGTTGTGTCGGATATGGAATCCGACAAAGATCCAGGCCCTGATGGCTTTTCTTTTCACTTATACAAAGTCAGTTGGAACATCATTAAGACTGATTTATTAAGAATGGTCAAATCCTTCCAACAAAAGGCCAAAGTGGGAGGAAGTACCAATTCCACCTTTCTTTCCTTAATCCCCAAAGAAGTTAATTCGACTACCTTTGATATATTTAGGCCTATTTATTTATGTAACACATCCTACAAAATCCTCTCGAAACTCCTTGAAAACATAATAAAACCTCTGTTAGATAAGCTTATTTCTCGCAGTTTCATTAAAGGGAGACATATTTTGGACAATGTGATACTTGTACAACAAGCCATGCATTCTAGTTTCTAGAGGAAGGAGAAAGGGATGCTCATCAAACTGGACATGTCAAATGCATTTGACTGAGTAAAATTATCTTATCTTTATAAAGTTTTACTTTCTTTTGGGTTTAATGCAGCATTTGTTAATTTGATCAAATCTTGTATTGATAAACCATGGATAGCCCCGCTTGTAAATGGGAGACCTGCCTCATATTTTGAAGCAACTAGGGGGATAAGTCAAGGCTACCCGCTATCTCCTTTTTTCTATATTATGCTGGCAGAATCTTTGAGTAGGAAATTAACTACTGAAATAAATGTGGGGGTAATCCCGGGAATCCGATCAATGAAAGGAATTGATCCGATCAACAATGCTTTGTTTGCTGATGATTCCCTACTTCTGGGAGGATCTTCTTTGAGAATCGCTAGGGCATTTCATGAGATTATTCAAAGCTTTTGCAGCATCTCAGGAGCATTGATCAACAAAATAAAAAGCATTATATAGAGATGGAATACTAATGAACATACCATCCTTCGAATTGATCGATTTTTTGGCTTTCCCAGGTTTGCTACTTGGGATAAAATCAACTATCTTGGATTACCTTTAACATTGGGGTTCAACAGATCTTCTTTATGGAGTGAAGTTATAAATAAGATCAAAGCTAATATAGTAGTATGGGGAGGGCATTGGTTGAACAACTTTGGCAAGTTAATACTTATAAAATCCGTACTTTCTTCATTTCCTATTTACCGGGGTTCTTTCCTCCTTTCCCCAAAGGAAATCATGGAGCAGGTTTCAAAAATATTTAGAGACTTTTTGTGGCAGGGGNTACTTTCTTCATTTCCTATTTACCGGGGTTCTTTCCTCCTTTCCCCAAAGGAAATCATGGAGCAGGTTTCAAAAATATTTAGAGACTTTTTGTGGCAGGGTGGAAAAGGAAATAAGAATAAATTTCATTTAGTAAAATGGGATATCGTGAAAAGACCAATGTTGGAAGGAAAACTTAACATTCGAGATCCAGGTATGGCCAATTTTGCTTTAGGTGGTAAGATTCTCTGGAACCTCTATTCCAACAGCTCTCATCTTGTAAGTAAGATTTTTCAGCAAAATATCTTAACGGTGCTTCATTGAGAAACCTTCAGCTTGAGAACATTCCTAAAGGTACTTTGCTATGGATTCTCTGTAGGCAAGGTATTGAATTATTCCAAATACAACTAAGTCATGTTCCTGGGAATGAAAATAAGACTCTGATTTGGTATGATAAAATAATGGGCAATGAACCCCTTGAAAACATATCTGAATTATTACCTATCCGTGAGTGGTCCATGCAGCAAGGATTGTTAAATATTTTTGATATCTCCTCTTTGGATATTAATGGGGACTGGACGACATGGGTTTTCCCATCGCTTCCAGTTCATCTTCTTCACCAAAAACACTTGCTGTTGGACACGCTAAAGGGGATGGCTCCTGTTAATATTCATGCTGCTAATCGTTGGAGCTGGGGGATGAATGGTATTTACACCTCGATGTTTGGATTTGCTGCATTACAGCCGGCTCACCCCCATATTCTGAACAAATCAATTTGTAAGCATGTTTGGTTTACTTATGGGTTACCCAAGGTAAATTTCTTCACGTGGGTGATCCTTTAGAAAAGAGTTTTGACAGGTGAAAATTTAGCCAAACGTGGAATTTTAGGTCCCCATAGGTGTATCATGTGCCATGAAGCTTGTGAAAATTCGGATCATCTGTTTGTGGACTGTGTTTTTACCCAAACAGTTTGGGCGTTAGTGCTTCAGGGACTTAATACAATTGTTCCTGCTCAGATTTCTATTATTACTCTTTTCTCCTTTTGGAAAACAAGATATCTAAGGATTTTGAACAGTCACAGTCCGTGGAACCAAGTATGGCTCTCCATTCCCAAATTTATTTGTTGGAAGTTGTGGCTAGCAAGAAACGATTTAATATTCAACAAATTCCGATCATTCTCCTTTGTCTATTTTAGCATTTTAATTGAAGCATTGGGAAATTACTCCTTTGAGTCAGATACCTCACTTACATTAGAAGAGAGATGTTGGTTGGGAACACTGCTGATACGAGACAAGAAGAAGAAGTTATCCCGTCTAATTTATAACCCTGCTTGGAAAATACGAATGACCGAAGCAGAATTCCGAGTATGGTGGAGAAAACAAGGAAAAGTAACGGTTTTCTTTGATGGCGCCTCAAAAGGAAATCCAGGAATATTAGGTGCAGGTGGGGTGATTTATTCTCACGATGGATTAATGAAAGACCGTTTCAGTTGGGGATTAGGACATAATTAAAATAATCAGGAAGAAATTCTTTGGTTGTATAAAGGATTCCAGATTGCACAGGTTCACGGAACCACGACCCTCCAAGTCTTCGGTGATTCATAAATTTTAATAAACATCTTAAATTTTGAGGATTGTTTTAACAATCCGAAACTTAATAATTCTCTCTGTCGGTTGAGGGGGTAACTGGATACCTTCTCTTTTACTTCCTTTTTTCAAATTCTTCGTAGTTTGAATAAGGAAGCTGATGTAAAAGCTAATGAGGGATGACACTTGCCACAAGGAGTATACAGAAAGAACGTTGAAGCTTCTTTGATTATATGTATTATGTAACTGGTTTGCTTCTAATTTCTGGAATGCCAAGTGAGATTGTAACAGGGATAAGAGAGCTTAGATTCCATGTAAATCCGGTTGTTTAGGCTAAGGCCCAACTGATATCTTTCCAAATTTTTATTTTTATTTTTAACCGTTTCAGTTTAAACAAAAAATGTATAATGTTTGCATTAAACTTTCCTGTAATTTCAATGTTTTTACATAAAATCACCCATAATAGAAAAATGCATGCACATGCTTTATACTTGTGTAGTTTTGAGTGGTTCCACTTGGAAATGATTTATTTACCCATTTCACATTATCGTGAATCATTTTATTTTCATTTTCATAATCAAATTCAAAGCTAAGTATGCAACATATACAATCATATTTCTTCAAAGTTAGGCATAATAAAATGCCCACAATATTCCATACACGAGAACTTTTATGAAAGTAATAGCACATTCTTGAAAGTAGATGTATGGTTAACAAAAAACTCTCTCATATTTCTCAAATTTAGTGTATAGTGTATGCGTTAAACATGCCAATTTTGCAATTTTAGTATTTTTACAAAAAATTACCCATCATAAAAAAATGCACACAAAGGATTCATATTTAGGCCTTTTTGACTGATTCTACTTGGAAATGATTTATTTCCTCATTTCACTTCATTATGAATTCTTGTATTTTCATTTCCATTCTGAAAATAATTTGGTTTGCAAAAATCAATGTTGCCCAAATTTTTCAAAGCAATATAAAACATAGTCATATTTTTTCAAAGTTAGGAATATTAAAATGCCTGTGATATTACATACACATGAACTTCTATGAGAGTGAGTGTACACTATTGGAGGTATATGTATGGTTGAAAAAATCCTCTCTCATTTCTTAAATTCAATGTAAAGCATGTGCATTTACCCTGCCAAGTTTGCAATTTTAGTATTTTTACATAAAATTATCCGTCATAGAAAAACACACCCATCGACTTCATATTGGGTGATTCCACTTGGAAATAATTTATTTACCCATTTCACATAATTGTGAATAGTTTTATTTTCATTTTCCTTTTCATTCTCAAATCATCTTGGTTTGCAAAAAAATCAAAGTTGCCTAGATTTTGGTAAAGCTAAATATGCAGTATATACAATCATATTTTTTCAAAGTTGGGCTTAATAAAATTCCCACAAAATTACATACATAAGACCTTTTATGAAATTAAGGGTAAAGTATTATAATTAGTTATATGGTTGACATAAACCTCTCTCATATTTATAGGATACAATATATATAATGTATATATAGTGTCTGTATTAAACAGGCCAAGTTTGCAATTTTAGTATTTTTACAGAAAATTATCAATCATAGAAAAACACACGAAGAGGCTTCCTATTTGGGTATTTTTGAGTGATTAGATTAAAAATTATTTAGTATGGTTGATAAAAACCTCTCTCATATTTCTAGGATGCAAAATATAGTGTTTGCATTAAACATGCCAAATCTGCAATTTTAGTATTTTTTATAGAAAATTACACATCATAGAAAAATGCACGCAGAAACATCATATTTGGGTATTTTGAGTGATTCCAATTGGAAACGAAATAAGATTGGTTTGCAAAAAAATCAAAGTTTCCGTGATTTTTCAAAGCAAAGTATGCAGTATAAAACAAACTCATATTTTTTCAAAGTTATCCATATTAAAATACCTGCAATATTCCAAACACATGACTTTCTATGAAAGTGAGAGCGCATTATTGGAGGCACATGTATGGTTGTGTTGAGGCCTAGAAAATCGCAGGCAACAACAACAAGGGATTCTCCGCAGTCAATGTTCCAAACTATCCCGTGACTGTTTGGTATGGGGAATCTGTTCGGTTTATGATCCGGCTACCGTAGGTCAGGTAACAAAAATAAAAGGTTTTACCGGTTGCGGCCCGGTCCACCGTGTATTTTTATTTTTATTTTTTAGCTTTAAGTGTGATATGCAGGTGGCTATCTAAAAATGCATATTGATTAAGAGTACGAGGAGCAGTCACAATGTGATGCACGGGTTCTTACCTCTCGTCTTAAGCTCTCTCACATCTAAATCACACACAACCAGAAATAAAACTAACTAATTAACTAAGCTGTCCCTAGGGAGCGAGATTATCATTTAATGAGTAATGTTATACTATTCATGTATTAAGAGAAATCATAGGTAGCTATTCTTATTTCAAAACACATAAACATGAATAGATAGATGAACAATAAGATAGCTCATTGTTTGTGAAAACATTCATTACTCATAGTGGAAATTATCATAAAATAAACTAGAGAACATTCATACAAGAACATAGGTTCAACAAGTTAGAACGATCTCACAGTTAATGAATAAAAGCTGAAAACGAAATAGTTCCCCTTCAACAACATCCATTGCATAGCATTTGAACATTCCACCAAAGCTTTCTCCAACAGGCAAAATTGTAATTATCTATTGCAAAACGAAATAGTTCCTCTTACAATGTATTCTCACAAGTCTAACTGGGAAAAATTCCTTTCTCTATCTAACTCCCCTATACTTATACAAAAGGAAAAACTTTTGGGCTGCCCCAAATGACTCCTGGGCTTCCCCAACGTTTCATCTCCCAAAATTGTCTTATATTGAGTGCTCATACAATTTACAATATATTACATTTAAACAAACTAATAAAGCACTTTAAGTAGAGGGCCCTGCTTGATTATTTAGGAACTTTTTCCACACTTGGGATTTTGATGCTATGCTCTCAAATTCGGAAGGCTCAAGAAAATGAATGTTGATTTCAAACTTTGCAGCCTGATTTTTAATCAACTCAATTCTTGCTGAGCTTAGGCGTAATTGATCCTCAAGTAATTGGACACTGTCTGCTAAATGAGCCACTTCATCTTTCAAGATCTGTTCATCCAGGACCTTGAATTGCTGAATCCTCTGCTCATCCTCCTAATATATGCTCTATAACATTCTTGTGAACAACTCATGTTCTGGAAATGCATCTAATCTTTGTTCAGCAGCCACCTGGCAACGGTTGTAAGTGATCAACACCCTTTTGCAATACTCGGTGCAAGCTCCTCTTGTCTTCTTTACGGCCTTCTTGAACTCTTCCACTGTGTTTATTGCAAACTCCAACAAGTCATAATCCTACTTTAGGCTTTGTTGATCTTTGGCTGGCAAGTCTGCAGGAATCTCTTCATTGGCCTCCATCCTTCCTATTCGTCCAGTCAGGACTTCCAAAATGTCCTGAGACCTATCTACAAAATACGAGGTACCCTCTAAAATTTCCTCTAATCTATTATCTACCTGCAAGACTTTGCATCTTTCTTCTTCTATGGACACCTGCAGCTAGTGCATTCTGCTTCTTTGTGTTAAGATATGCTCTTTAAAAGGCTGAATATTGGTTTGTTGTTTCTTGGCCTCTTTCAATGATGCTGCTAGTGAAGCAATTTGTCCTTTAAACTCTGTTGCTTGCACCCAAAATTGTTTTTCTATCTCCTCCATGGTAGCCCTTTGTGTTTCCAGCTCCCCAACTTTGCTTTGCAGTTGGTCTCTTTCTGCATTAAGGTTTTCATGTGTTGTTTTTAGTCCATCCCTTTTTGTCTTTAGCCCCTGATATTCCTGCTGCAATTTTTCTAGGTTATCTTGAGCATCTCTTCCTGTCTTTTCAATGGCAACTTCCAAAGACATCTTGTCTGCTTGGAAGGACTGAAGCTCTGCTTTTGAAGACTTCATTTCATTTTGCATGTATTCAAACTTTCTCTTTAATTTGTTGCCTTCATCCCTTTCCCTTCTCAAAGTGTCCTTTAATTGGGAAGCATTTTTCCTTGATTGCTCAAGGTCTGTCATTATTCGATCTTCATTATCTTCAGTGGTGTGGATCAATGCTGCTCCAGCTCGGATTGTTAGTCTTGGGTCCTTGTCTATCCCATGTACCAAGGTTTTATCAATGACCATCATCCTTGATTGTCCACCTGTTTCAACCTTCTTCTTAGTCCTTTTCACAATCCTCTTCTTTTCTCTGTCATAAAAAATGGTACTAAAATCTGGGACTTCTTCCCCTTTCTTTTGTTCAAAAGGTATCAGCCTTAATTCAGAAACAACAACCTGCCCTAAATTGTTGCCAGCAGTTGCAGCAGGTTCTTAAGAGTCAGGGAAATCCTGATCTTGCACTTCCTGAGTGTCTGCAGGGTCAGAAGTTTGTTGATCTGTTGTGGACCTAGTCAGCTTCAGACTTTCAGCCTCCTTCTTCTTTAGCTCTTCATCCTCTTTCTTTTTTCTTTCTTCTTCTTCCTTCTTTGCAGCTTCCTTTGCATTCTTTGCTGCTTCTTCACTCTTAACCCAACTCTCAGCCTCTTCTGCTAGTCTCCTAGCATCTTCTTCTCTTTTCCTGGCCTCCTCTTTATCAACTTTCTTCTGTTCAGCTTGGCCCTTACCACCTTTAGTGGTGATCTTCTTTTTAAATCTTCTTTTCAATGCAGTCATATTTTCTGCATTTCTGAAAATTTCTACATCCTTATCCCAATGGTTTGTATATTCAAAATGCACATTGGCCTCCTTGCAATGTTCCACAACTTTTTTATGAGAATCATTTCTATAGAAGTTCATCTCTCCAAAGTGAAAATGCTCCAGTTCTTGTACAAAATCTGCAGTTAATTTAACCTTTGCAAATTTATAGCTGCCCAACCTGAAAGGTATGGGAGGATAGGATGCCTTCTTGTGTTCAAAAAGGAAACTCCCTATACCATCTAAGTAAACCTACCTGACTGCTTCTTTGTGCACCACATAATCAGTGGCATATTTGGGAAGCAAAGAAGGTGCCCTAGAGCAACCATACATCCTAATATACACCCCTTCATCAGTCAAGTTGTAATTTGCATACTCCTCAATGAATTTCAATGCCTCCTCAGACATACAATTGCATTCTTTCAAGAAAATCAACGTATACAAGGGCATAATAAAATGTTCAAAAATTTCTTTATAATGACTGTAATATTTATGTGCCCATAATAGCTTGTAAGCTGTGGACACAGGGGTTCTGTCCTTGTCCCACATGCACCTTAGGTCTGGAAATGGCTGGCTGCATAGTATACAATCAATTTATATGGAGCTCATGTAGAATGAATTTTTCTGAGACACACCTTCCAGGGCTGAAGCAATGCAAGCTGAGAGACTGTTAGACACAATATTCACCCAATTGAATATAGTCCCCTTGGTGGCTACATAGAAGATAATGGGAACCCAACCCAACTTGAAATTCTTACCATGGGCTCTCCCAAAAATTCTGTTAAGCATTAATGTTATAAACCTATAAGGGGTTCTTAGAGTAGCTGTTTCATATTCCCCTGATGGCCTAGTTCAAAAATTCTTACCAGGTATCATCATTATTTTTACTGTTTAAGCTAGGTCTAAGTTATTTTCTTTCAACCAAGCTTCAGTTAGGTAAACCTGGGCTGGAGGTAAGTGATAAGCTAATGAGACATAACCAGGGCTGTAAGCAGCATAGCCCTGCTTGGCAGTATTGGCCAGAATCATAGTAGTCACGTCTGCCCTAGGCAGAATCCAACCAATCACTTCGGAGCATGGGAAAAGATTAGGTCTGGTAGCTATCTTCATCAAGGCAAAATTTTCAATATTGGCAAATATTGTTAATTCTTCAAACCCAGTATCAGGCACTTCTTGGTTTGAAATCAGTCTATAAATATCGCCCCACTTGTAGTCAGGTTCCGCCTCGGTGGTGGCTGTAGTATCTTCATAAATGTACTCAACCTTTGTAATAATTTCCACCTCAGGTTCCCCTTCAACAACAGGAGCCTTCTTTTTCTGCCTCTTTGACATCTTGTCTTTAACAAAGTTGCCCTGTCATAAATCAAAATGCATTTAGGCTATTTGGGCTTCTAACCAATATTCAAAGAATGAAGAAAACTATATAAACATTTACCTCTTCCATACTTGCAACAGTTAAACCTATGCAAATGCAAAAATCAGGATTAACTAGCAAGTACTTCTGCAAAATGATAAGTCTGCAAAGAATCCTAAATCGTGCCCGCGACTAAAATTAATCATGATCGAGAACATGTATCATAACCTTGCTAACATGTAAAACCTCCACCGACAAGACTAAACATGGCACTATGTGAAGAAAAACCAGTCTGATCGAAACTAAACCCCTCGGCGTCTTCAACGAAAAATAATCCCAAAGCAAAATGTGTCAACTTTCAGTAGAACGCATTCTAACTTCTCGCTCAAACATAACTCCCATCAATGAGGCTCGTCTTGGAAAAATGCGACCCTAACCAGACACGTGAGCAACCAAAATAATTGAAACAAAAACCCTCCGGCACTTCAAACAAAACCAGGGTAAATGCCTACAGTAGAAAAACTGAAACCTCCCCTCCTTGGACGGCCAAATGCACACCCAGAAAAACCGGTGCAGACAACGTAACGCTTGTCTGCACCAATCCCCTAAACAAATAGACAGGGTTCGAAAACCCATAACGGCTTTGCAAAAAGCACTTAGAAAAAATGAAAACCCCCCTGTCTATGAACTGTCAAAGTAGACCACACTATGCTAATAGGAAACAAACTCAGAGATATACGCCCATCTATTATGGCAGGAAAACCTAACCCAAAGACGAGACCCTAGTTCCAAAAACTCAAAAGAAAGGGTAAAATCATGGTTGGCCTACCTGGCAACAAGCTGTAGTTGACAAGGAGAATATCTGAAAGCTCCATGGAGACACCACCCACGAACGAGATCCCGACAGCTAGGCACGGATGCACAGTTCAAATCGACAAGGACAGTGCAGGCACGAATTCATAGGGATAAATTAAAATAATGCCCCATCCCACATATATATATACCTTGGTGAAAACAATCGGAGGGAAAACACGCATATCGGGCAGCGGGACAACTAAGGCATCGCCGATCAACCTACTAATGAACCGCAATGGTGGGCGATGGACAGACCAGGAGTTCCGTGACGCAATAAAACAATAAACATTAATCTTGTAGCATCAGACCCCAAACTTACTAAAGCATCGGACAACTAGTACGCTGAAGAGCCGTAATGACGGAAGTTAGAAAGACAAGAGGTTCCGTAGACCAGTCAAAATCGGAGAAAAATAACCAAACATTAAGCGAACCATCGGTGAAAAATAGAACATAAAACATTAGCGAAAGGAAAAGCTAAAAGGCGGATGGCTAGTCCGTTCCGGAGCTGCAATGACGGAACACAAACAGACTAAGGCTTTTGCGAAAATGAAAAAGACGGCGATCGGACACACAAAAACTAGTGCCTCGATTCAAATGTCCAACACGGCGCTGATAGTGACAAGAACAAAAATACAAAAGCAAACCACGGGATCGGCAAAGGTAAAATCTTTTATCGTGGTACTTGCAATTTGCCATCCAAAACGGTGGCAATACAAGGTACTAGTGCTCCGACGATGACGAAACAAAAATGCCAAAATAAGAATAAAACAAAAGCACATCGGCGGAAGACAAGGTTTTGGATCGAGTCATTTGCTATTGAGCCTCCGCAACGGCGACTGCGTAGGTGACTACGGCACCGATTCACAATTCAAACAAATTTCGACATTGAAATAAGAAATCACCCATAAGTCAAAACTTAAAGTCAAATGGCAGCATCAGCATAAACAAATATTCATTCAACAATCAACCTCAAAAAATCAAACTCGCAGTAAAGTTAAGCAATCCCAACAAACTAAACAAGACAAAATTTAAAAGGAGGGTCCCAAATTTTTAGAAATTTGGGAAATAGTTGCAGCTGCAACAATTGGTGACTACCTGGTGAACCCAGATCTCTGAATCAACTCTTTCTTGAGTAACAGACTGTTTAGCAATAAAACAAACATGTTGAATTCTTCTAGATGTCTAGATTTCCCCAATGGCAAATATATGTACTTTTAAACATTGATGATAGTCAAATTTTAGGAAAAGGGAACCCAAAATCTCAAAGTCAAGATAACTCTTTTGAGGCCAAGTAGATGAGTTTCATTTTACCTCTGTCTTTGGGTAGCTTCCAGCTTGGACACCACAAGATTGTAACATATGGTAAACAGAGATATTCATTTGTTCCTCATTCCCATGCCATTTTTCACTTTTGTGTGCTTGTGAAATTTTTGTCCTTTTGAGTCCTCCTCATGCCTTTCTTTCTGAATTTTTTATTCAGGATCCTCTATCCATAGTGTCCTTTTGTGTGAGAGATGTATTTAATTTTCAGCTCACGGACGGAGAAGAACTTTTGGTGATTTTGTACTTATATGATTCGGTACTTTTCTTTGATAGGTATTGCCCCTTTTCTAGGCGTTTTGACTCTTATTAGCCTTCAGGCTTTCAATTCTTGGCATGGGATCATTTATATATAATATACTATTTACCTTGCTTCCTTTCTGTGGTTCTTTTGCTGTCACCCCCTAGGACATTTTAGATGTGAAATGGATGGAGGCTCGAAATAGTATTCCAGACCTTTTGATCCTGAGTTATTTTTCAGGGGTTAAGCAGGACGTCAATGTGTTCATAGCCATTTAGGAAAACTACTTACTAGAGGAAATTCTATTAGATGAAACAATAGTATATAGTCTTATACCCAAAGATCTCAATTAGTCCAGAATTCTAATGCTTTCCATGCAACCAAAAGTTTGCCTCTTTTATTGAAATCAAAAAATAAAATTTAACTAAAAACAAGTAGCAATCAACCAAATCAATTTATTTATGTACAAAGTCATCAAGAAATAAAAACCAAGACAATAAAAAAAATTTGATAACTAATCCACTAACTGGCCAGTTCTCTGCCCACCCCTATAGATCTAGCAACTTGTAAGTTAAGGGGCTAGTCTTGACTGCAAAATGAGAAATACCTAACCATTATCTAATTCTACTGTTCTTGAAACAAAAACTGCATCTACTAATTTACAATCAATCTTATTAGCCCGTGAATCTTGAAGGAGATCGGGTTGTGTGTCTGAAAGGTTTCTGGCTTCTTCTGATGCAAAGTGTCCCAGTTCAAGTTCAATTAGATAATTTCCCAATACAGAATTTGCTGATTCATTTTTTCCTTCCAATTTCATGACAATGTGTTTTATGTAGGGCTCTCTTAATATTTTGATTTGATTTGGGCTTCCTTTATGAGGCAACCACAAATGTGACCAATCTGAAGCAAAACACCCCTTTAGTCTCGCTGACCAATCTCAATTCAAAATAAGTCCATAACCATCAGGTATGTCTGCTACCACAATGTCAATGTACTGACAGATCTTTTCATTTGCAGATAATTGAATCAGGACATCGTCCATCTTTCCAACTACTTTCACATTAGTCCTGTCTAATTGAGTAACCTCCCAGGTAGTAGGTTTAGGCTGCCCATTAATCTTTCTGCAGACTGCAAGTGGCATAACATTAACTGATGATCCAGAATCTACCAAAGAGTTGTGCACCTTATGATTCAAAATTTCCAAAGTCAAAAGGAATGGTGGGGTTTTAAACCTAGTCTTTCCTCCCACTCTTGCTTCAACAAATTCTTCTATAGGTTGGTTTTATGTGGGTAGCTCTTCCTCTGGTTCTTCAGGTGTTTTGAGATTTTCCTTGACATTACCCACTTTGTCTTCAATAGGCTTAGCAGGCATGTTGACCTATTTCAGATCTTGGCTGGTAATTTAAGGTATCTCATCGTCTATGTTATTCTTCGATTGTTTCTTTACATTCTCCTGCAATTTCTTGATCTTTGAGAGTATTGAATTGTCTTTATTCACCAAATTCGGGCTTCTTGTTGTCATATTTGTTTCCGATATCTCCTCATGTTTCAAAGTACTTTCTTCTGTATCAAAAAGCGAGACACAGTCCCATAAAACCATGGCATCATTTTCTTGTTTTTTTGTGGCTTTACCACCCTTTTCTTCTTCATCATTATCCTCTATTAAATTGGAATCCAACAGCTAATTCATCACTAATGTCATTGAGTTTATCCATTGAGGACAAAAATTTTCAGAATGGGGCTGCTGGTGGAAAGTGCAAAAATTATCCATACTACCTATGTTAAGTTCATTGATGCAGGACTCTGTGGAGGAGGTTTAGATTGATTATTATCCTCTCTTCTCTTGTAGTAAGGATTATAGGCTTTCTGAGCCTCTTTTTCCATTTCCAAATATATTATTCTATTGGAAAGCTTTTGCATCATCTTTAACATTCCTTCAAAATCATGTGATTGCTCATCTTTAGGCTTAGACAATAATAAGGTTTTCCTCCCAAAAGTTTTCCCTCCTGACTGCTCAGGATAATCTTCTATGCTTTCTTTTTCAGCCTCTACCCTTTCAGCTTCTTCATAAGTCTCTGATAACATAGGTTTAACTTGAGCTTTTGCAAACATAGCCAAGTCAGGCCCCAAAGCTGAGGTATAATACTCTATCAGAACCTTATCAGAGGGTTTATTAGTTGTAGAGAAATTCTTAAGATAAGCAGAAAACCTTTGAGTAAAATTATGCACCTTTTCTTTTCTTTCTTTCTTCAAAGCGCTTAAACCTTTCATTAGTGATGCATGGGTCTTTTGGGATGCATATTTGCTTATGAATATCGTTTCAAAAGTATCCCAATCTAGGATTGAGTTTGCAGGCAGACCAAAATACCATGAGGCTACTGCTCCTTTCAAGGTATGTGGAAAAAGTCTGTAGACTACATCTTCATGTTCTCCATCCCTTAATCCTTCTATGGCCAAGTCGAAACTTTGCAAATGGTCATCTACTAAAATTTTCTCACTTGGATCAAACTTGGGCAGCATCTTCTCAAAAACTTGAGGTAGGTCATGCAAAAGAGGTGCTAGGTTCAGAGGTGATCTGGCTTTCCAAGCAGGTGGCGGATTTGGTGGGTTAGGTGGCTAATTTGCATTTACACCTGCCATGAGTCTGGGTGTAGAGTGAGGTGGTGAAGGGACAAGAGTATGTACAGGTGAACCTACTTGATCCAAAGGCTGAACAACTTCCTGTAAAGCTGTTTCTACAAGTCCTTCCCAATCTCCAACCAACACATAGTCTTCCAATACAGGACGATCTTTCTTCTTATATTCTCTTCTAGGTAAGTCAAGGACAATCGATAATCCTCCAATCTTCTTCACATAAGCCCTAGTGTGTCTTATTAGATCATTAACAACTTCGTTGTCCATAGAATACGAATGTTCTCTATTCTCTTCAGGAGTCGGATTAGGAAATGAACTGCTTTCAAAACTATCACTGGTGGAGTAATTTCGAGGAAATGGGTTTCCTCGGCCAGCCATGCACTAGTGGCCCTCCTTCTAGTGCCAAAAACTGTTGAGGCCTGGAAAATCGCAGGCAAAAACAACAAGGGATTCTCCCCAGTCAATGTTCCCAACTAGCCCGTGACTGTTTGATATGGGGAATCCGTCTGGTTTATGGTACGGCTACCGTAGGTCAGGTAACAAAAATAAAAGGTTTTACCGGTTGCGGCCCGGTTCACCGTGTATACTTTTGTATTTTTTAGCTTTAAGTGTGATATGCAAGTGCCTATCTAAAAAATCATATTGATCAAGAGTACGAGGAGCAGTCACAATGTGATGCGCAGGTTCTTACCTCTCGTCTTAAGCTCTCTCACATCTAAATCACACACAACCAAAAATAAAACTAACTAACTAACGAAGCTGTCCCTAGGGAGCGAAATTATCATTTAATGAGTAATGTATTACTGTTCATGTATTAAGAGAAATCATAGGTAGTTGTTCTTATTTCAAAACACATAAACATGTATAGATAGATGAACAAAAAGATAGCTCATTGTTTGTGAAAACATTCATTACTCATAGTGGAAATTATCATAAAATAAACCAGAGAACATTCATACAAGAACATAGGTTCAACAAGTTAGAACGATCTCACAGTTAATGAATAAAAGTTGAAAACAAAATAGTTCCCCTTCAAACACATTTATTGCACAACATTTGAACATTCCACCAAAGCTTTCTCCAATAGGCAAAATTGTAATTACCTATTGCAAAACGAAATAGTTCCTCTTACAATGTATTCTCACAAGTCTAACTAGGAAAAATTCCTTTCTCTATCTAACTCCCTTATACTTATACAAAAGGCAAAACTTTTGGGATGCCCCAACGTTTCATTTCCGAAAAATTGTCTTATATTGAGTGCTCAAATAATTTTAATTACCTATTGCAAAATGAAATAGTTCCTCTTACAATGTATTCTCACAAGTCTAACTGGGAAAAAGTCCTTTCTCTATCTAACTCCCCTATACTTATACAAAAGGCAAAACTTTTGGGCTTCCCCAACGTTTCATTTCCCAAAATTGTCTTATATTGAGTGCTCATACAATTTACAATATATGACATTTAAACAAACTAATAAAGCACTTTAAGTAGAGGGCCCTGCTTGATTATTTAGGAAATTTTTCCATGCTTGGGTTTCTAATGCTATGCTCTCAAATTTGGAAGGCTCGAGAAAATGAATGTTGATTTAAAACTTTGCAGGCTGATTTTTAATCACTTCAATTATTGCTAAGCTTAGGCGTAATTGATCCTCAAGTAATTGTACATTGACTACTAAATGAGCCACTTCATCTTTCAAGATCTGTTCATCCAGGACCTTGATTTGTTGAATCCTTTGGTCATCCTCCTGATATATTCTCTGCAACATTCGTGTGAACTGCTCATGTTTTGGAAATGCATCTAATCTTTGTTCAACAGCCACCTGGCAATGGTTGCAAGTGATCAGCACCCTTCTGCAATACTCGGTGCAAGCTCCTCTTGTCTTCTTTACAGCGTTATTGAACTCATCCGCTGTGTTTATTGCAAACTCCAACAAGTCATACTCCTGCTTTAGGCTTTATTGATCTTTCGCTGGCAAGTCTGCAAGAATCTATTCATTGGCCTCCATCCTTCCTATTCGTCCAGTCAGGACTTCCAAAATGTCCTGAGACCTATCTACAAAATATGAGGTAGTCTCTAAAATTTCCTCTAATCTATTATCTACCTGCAAGACTCTGCATCTTTCTTCTTCTATGGACACCTACAGCTGGTGCATTCTACTTCTTTGCGTTAGGACATGCTCTTTAAAAGGCTGAATATTGGTTTGCTGTTCCTTGGCCTCTTTCAATGATGCTGCTAGTGAAGCAATTTGTCCTTTAAACTCTACTGCTTGCACCTGAAATTGTTTTTCTGTCTCCTCCATGGTAACCCTTTGTGTTTCTAGCTCCCCAACCTTGCTTTGCAGTTGGTATCTTTCTACATTAAGGTTTTCATATGCTATTTTCAGTCCATCCCTTTCTGTCTTTATCCCCTGATATTCCTGCTGCAATTTTGCTAGGTTATCCAGAGCATCTCTTCCTGTCTTTTCAATGGAAAATTCCAAAGAGATCTTCTCTGCTTGGAAGGACTGAAGCTCTACTTTTGAAGACTTCATTTCATTTTGCATGTCTTCAAACTTTCTCTTTAATTTGTTTCCTTCATCCCTTTCCCTTCTCAAAGTGTCCTTTAATTGGGCAGCATTTCTCCTTGATTGCTCAAGGTCTGTCATTATTCGATCTACATTATCTTCAGTGGCGTGGATCAATGCTGCTCCAGCTCAGATTGTCGGTCTTGGGTCCTTGTCTGTCCCATGTGGCAAGGTTTTATCAGTGACCATCATCCCTGATTGTCCACCTCTTCTCAATCCTTTTCACAATCCTCTTCTTTTCTCTGTCATAAAAAATGGTATTGAAATATGGGACTTCTTCCCCTTTCTTCTGTTCAAAAGGTATCAGCCTTAATTCAGAAACAACAACCTGCCCTAAATTGCTGCGAGCAGTTGCAGTAGGTTCTTGAGAGTCATGGAAATCCTGATCTTGCACTTCTTGAGTGTCTGCAGGGTCAAAAGTTTGTTGATCTGTTGTGGCCGACACTATCATCTTCAGACTTTCAACCTCCTTCTTCTTTAGCTCTTCATCCTCTTTCTTTTTTCTTTCTTCTTCTTCCTTCTTTGCAGCTTCCTCTGCATTCTTTGCTGCTTCTTCACTCTTAAGCCAATTCTCGACCTCTTGTGCTAGTCTCCTAGCATCTTCTTCTCTTTTCCTAGCCTCCTCTTTATCAGCTTTCTTCTGTTCAACTTGGCCCTTACCACCTTTAGTGGTGATCTTCTCTTTAAATCTTCTTTTCAATGCAGTCATATTTTCTACATTTCTAAAAATTTCTTCATCCTTATCCCAATGGTTTTTATATTCAAAATGCACATTGGCCTCCTTGCAATGATCTGCAACTTTGTTCTAAGAATCATTTCTATGGAATTTAATCTCTCCAAAGTGAAAATGCTCCAGTTCTTGTACAAAATCTGCAGTTAATTTAACCTTTGCAAATTTATAGCTGCCCAACCTAAAAGGTATGGGAGGATAGGATGCCTTCTTGTGTTCAAAAAGGAAACTCCCTATACAATCTAAGTAAACCTGCTTGACTTCTTCTTTGTGCACCACATAGTCAATGGCATATTTGGGAAGCAAAGAAGGTGCCCTAGAGCAACCATACATCCTAATATACACCCCTTCATCAGTCAAGTAGTAAATTGCATACTCCTTAATGACTTTCAATGCCTCCTCATACATACAATTGCATTCTTTCAAGAAAATCAACGTATACAAGGGCATAATAAAATGTTCACAAATTTCTTTATAATGACTGTAATATTTGTGTGCCCATAAAAGCTTGTAAGCTGTGTACACAGGGGTTCTGTCCCTGTCCCACGTGCACCTTAGGTTTGGAAATGGCTGGGTGCATAGTATACAATCAATTAATATGGAACTCATGTAGAACTTAGACTTTTTCTTAGACACACCTCGCAGGGCTAAAGCAATGCAAGCTGAGAGACTGTTAGAAAAAATGTTCGCCCAGTTGAATATAGTCCCCTGGGTGTCTACATAGAAGATAATGGGAACCCAACCCAACTTGAAATTCTTACCATGGGATCTCCCAAAAATTCTGTTCAGCAATAATGCTATAAACCTATAAGGGGTTCTTAGAGTAGCTGTGTCATATTCCCTTGATGGCTTGGTTCGAAAATTCTTTCCAGGTATCATCATTATTTTTATTGTTTCAGCCAGGTTTACGTTATTTTCTTTCAACCAAGCTTCAGTTAGGTAAACCTGGGCTGGAGGTAAGTGATAAGCTAATGAGACATAACCAGGGCTGTAAGCAACATAGCCCTGCTTGGCAGTATTGGCCAAAATTATAGTAGTCACGTCTGCCCTAGGCAGAATCCAGCCAATCACTTCGGAGCATGGGAAAAACTCAGGTCTGGTAGCTATCTTCATCAAGGTAGACTTTTCAATATTGGCATATATTGTTAATTCTTCAAACCCAGTATCAGGAACTTCTTGGTATGGAATCAGTGTATAAATCTCGCCCCACTTATAGTCAGGTTCCTCCTCGGTGGTGGCTCTAGTATCTTCATAAATGTACTCAACCTTTGTAATAATGTCCACCTCATGTTCCCCTTCAACAACATGAGCCTTGTTTTTCTGCCTCTTTGACATCTCGTCTTTAACAAAGTTGCTCTGTCATAAACCAAAATACATTTAGGCTATTTGGGCTTCTAACCAGTATTCAAAGAATGAAGAAAACTGTATAAACATTTACCTCTTCCATACTTGCAACAGTTAAACCTATGCAAATGCAAAAATCGGGATTAACTAGCAAGTACTTTTGCAAAATGATAAGTCTGCAAAGAATCCTAAATCGTGCCCGCAACTAAAATTAATCATGATCGACAACATGTATCATAACCTCGCTAACATGTAAAACCTCCACCGGCGAGACTAAACACGACACTATATGAACACGCTCTAACTTCTCGCTCAAACATAAATCCCATCAATGAGGCTTGTCTTTGATAAATGCGACCCTAACTAGACACGTGAGCAACCAAAATAATCGAAACAAAAACCCCACTGGCACTTCAAACAAAACCAGGGTAAATGCCTACAGTAGAAAAATGGAAACCTCCCCTCCCCGGACGGCCAAATGCACACCCAGAAAAACCGGTGCAGACAGCGTAACGCTTGTCTGCACCAATCCCCTAAACAAATGGACAAGGTTCGAAAACCCATAACGGATTTACAAAAACCACTTAGAAAAAATGAAAACCCCCCCGTCTGCGAACTGTCAAAGTAGACCACACTATGCTAATAGGAAACAAACTCAGAGATATATTCCCATCTATTATGGCAGGAAAACCTAACCCAAAGATGAGACCCTAGTTCCAAAAACTCAAAAGAAAGGGTAAAATCATAGTTGGCCTACTTGGCAACAAGCTGCAATCGATAAGGAGAATATCTGAAAGCTCCACGGAGACGCCACCCACGAACAAGATCTCGACAGCTAGGCATGGATGCACAGTTCGAATCGACAAGGACAGTGCAGGCACAAATTCATAGGGATAAAATAAAATAATGCCCCATTCCACATATATATATACCTTGGTGAAAACAATCAGCGAGAAAACATGCATATCAGGCAGCGGGACAACTAAGGCATTGGTAATCAACCTGCTAATGAGCCACAATGGCGGGAAATGGACAGACCAGGAGTTCCATGACACAATAAAACAATAAACATTAATCTTGTAGCATCGGACCCCGAAGTTACTAAAGCATCGGAAAACTAGTACGCTGAAGAGCCGTAAGAGCGGAAGTTACAAAGACAAGAGGTTCCGCAAACCAGTCAAAATCGAAGAAAAAGAACCAAACATTAAGCGAACCATTGGCGAAAAATAGAACATAAAACATCGGCGAAAGGAAAAGCTAAAAGGTGGATGGCTAGTTTGTTCCGGAGCCGCAACGACGGAACACAAACAGACTAAGGATTTTGCGAAAATGAAAAAGACGACGATCGGACACACAAAAACTAGTGCCTCGATTCAAATGTCCAACACGGTGCCGAGAGCGACAAGAACAAAAATACAAAAGCAAACCGTGGGATTGGCAAAGGTAAAATCTTTTATCGTGGTGCTTGGAATTTGCCATCTGAAATGGCGGCAATACAAGGTACTAGTGCTCCGACGGTGACGAAACAAAAACACCGAAATAAGAATAAAACAAAAGCACATCAGCAGAAGACAAGGTTTTGGATCGGGTCATTTGCTATTGAGCCTCCACAACGACGACTGTGTAGGTGACTACGGCCCCTATTTACAATTCAAACAAATTCCGACATTGAAATAAGAAATCACTCGTAAGTAAAAACTTAAATTCAAATGGCAGCATCAGCATAAGCATATATTCATTCAACAATCAACCTCAAAAAATCAAACTCGCAGTAAAGTTAAGCAATCCCAACAAACTAAACAAGACAAAATTTAAAAGGAGGGTCCCAAATTTTTAGAACTTTGGGAAATAGTTGCAGCTGCAATAGGTTGGAAAAATCCTTTCCTGGATTTCTTGGATTCAATGTATACTGCCTGAATTAAACCTACCAAGTTTGACATTTTAATATTTTAAATAAAATTACTCATCATAAAAAATGCACGCAAAGGCTTCATATTTAGGTACTATTTGAATGATTCCACTAGGAAGTGATTTATTTCCCTAGTTCTCATCATTGTGAATAATTTTGTTTTCATTTCTAAAATCAAAATATTTTGGTTTGCAAACATTTCAAAGTTTCCTAGATTTTTCAAAGCCAAGTATGCAATAGATGCAATCTATTTCTCCAAAGCTAGGAATAATAAAATGCTCGTAATATTCCATATAAGTGACCTTCATGAAAGTAAGAGTACATTCCTAGAGTTATATGTATGGTTGACATAAATCTCTCTTATATTTTAGGATTCAATGTATAGTGTCTGCATTAAACATGCCAAGTTTGCAATTTTAGTATTTTTACAGAAAATTATCCATCGTAGAAAAATGCATGTAGAGGCTTGATATTGAGTATTTTTGAGTGATTCTACTTGAAAACTATCTATTTCCCCATTTCACATCATTGTGAATTATTGTATTTTCATTTTCATTATGAAAATATCTTGGTATGCAAAAATTTCAAAGTTGCCCAATTTTTTCAAAGCTATGCAGTATAAAACAAACTCATATTTTTACAGACTTTAGGCATATTAAAATGCCAAAAACATTCCATACACATGACCTTCTATGAAAGTGAGAGTACTTCTTCGATATATATGTATTGTTGACAAAAACCTCTCTCATATTTGTAGTATTCAATGTATAGTGTTTGTGCTAAACATGCCAAGTTTGCAATTTTAGTATTTTTACATAAATTTCCCATCATAGAAAAATGCACACAGATACTTCATATTTGGGTATTTTTTAGCGATTCTACTTAGAAATGATTTATTTCCCCATTTCACATCATTGTGAATTATTGTATTTTCATTTTCATTCTCAAAATATCTTGGTTTTCAAAAATCTCAAAGTTGCCTAGATTTTTCAAAGCTAAGTATGCATTATATACAATCATATTTTTTCGAAGTTAGGCATAATAAAATGCCCAAAATATTCCATACACATGACCTTTAAGGAAATTAAGAGCAAATTATTGGAGGTAGATGTATGGTTGACATAAGCCTATCTCATATTTCTAGGATTCCATGTATAGTGTATGTGCTAAACATGTCAATTTGCAATTTTAGTACTTTTACAAAAAAATAACCATCATAGAAAAATGCACACATAAGCTTCATATTTTGTAATTTTTGAACGATTCCACTTGGAAATGATTTATTTTCTCATTTCACATCATTGTGAATCATTATATTTTCATTTTCATTTTGAAAATATCTTGGTTTGCAAAAAATTCAAAGTTGTCCATATTTTTTAAAGCTAAGTATGCAGTATAAAATATATTCATATTTTTTCAAATTTAGGCATATCAAAATGCCTGCAATATTCATACACATGAACTTCCATGAAAGTGAGAGTACATTCCTAGAGGTAGTTGTATGGTTGACAAAACTTCTCACATATTTCTAGGATTCAATTCATAGTTGTTTGAATGATTGAACCATTGATTTACATGCAATGGGTGCAATTGAAAGGTATAATTGTGCAGTTGAATGGAATGAAAATTGTACAGTGAACAAGACAAATTTCATAGGAAATGGATAAGAAATGCTCAGTAAATTACAACAATAATCTTCATTAATTCCAGTAGTATACAACAATGTTACAATAAGGACAATTCGAATCATGTGGATAAGATTCGAATCTACCAACTCAATCCTGGCTAACTTGCTAACTAGAAGTGTCTAAATCACTATCAGAGCTCACTAGTCTAACTCCATATGTCTAATTCAGTCTCTCAATCAATTAAATCGGTTAAACCAGTTAAATTAATGAGGTAGGTGAGAAATGGCGCCTACCCCCATGAAGCCATGCAAGTCTGGTGCTAACTAAGCTTAAGGACATATAACTGAATGTAACTAAAGCATAACTTAGCATAAATACCTACCAACTAAAACCAACTGATGGAGGTTAGTGGTGGCACTCGGATTGGCTCCTAAAGTGTAGGGATTGGAATAGGTGGCACAGTGATGGCACCAATGGGGCACACTGGTGGCACCAATGGCACCAAAATCATGGTGGCACCAAAATCTAGAAACTAACTCCTAAGTTAAGAATATGATCTAATAGATTATATCTAGACAAGGGAGGATTATAAATCCCAACACCCCCCCTTAATCCTAACTTGGACAATTGTGGGCCCTGATAAAAATGCCAAAAGTCACCCATTACAATCTAAAAGAGTTAAAAAAATGCTTAATAAACCGAGAAAAATGGGAAAAAATCATGGGAACCCCCCCCCCCCCCCCCCCCCCCCCCCCCCCGCCCCCCAACCCCCCGCTCCTCCCCCTCAAAATAAGCAGGAACAAGAAGTACAATCTATTCTTAGGAGAAAAATATTCCTCTTTGGGAAATAACTTGCAAAAACTCTGCTGCAATTTGCAGCAGTATGCAACAACATGGTTCTTATGTGCAGCAACATCCTAGAACTGTGCATGTGAACCTCTCCAAACTAATGATTATGTATGGAGGAATTTTTCTCTTTGGAAGAAGAAGAAGAAAATTCTCAACTGAATCAGGAACATAGACAACTGCCTGATGAAAACTGGACCCATGTATAGCAACTAAGATCAACTGATGAGAGAGAAAAAGTTCTTGAGAATTCAAACCAAGTGAGGAAAACCCAAGAAACTATTATATGGAATCCTTGAACATCAAACCATGTGAGGTAAAATCATCTCCAAGTGTTAGGAGCAAGTGTCATGACGAATGCAAAATGTCTCCATCTTTACTAGTTCTGTGAGGAGATGAGCATGTGATCAAATAGAAAGGTAGAGAAGCCCTGGGACTGTGGAGAGAGAATGCTTGAACTACATAATGTGATATAGATTAAAAAATAACCAATTATCCACAAAATATAATATCAGCAAACTCATGAGAGAAAACCGACATCAAATCCCCAACATCAATTTTGAAAGAGACTTGTTGTACTTGATTTTTCACACCAAAATTGATGAGAACAACTACAAGCATGACTATAGGCTCTTGAAACTTAAAAATCGAACCAAATAAGGTCATATCATATCCAAGAGTATGGAACAAAGGTTCTAAGTGCCCCACTGAAATGGTAGATGCACAGTTTTCTCAGTGGCTTTGGGCTCCTTCCCCTTGTTCTTCCCTTTGGCTTGTGCATTGTTTGAGTTTGACATCAAAAGAGATTGATTCTTGGAGGTTTGAAACAGTCCCATTCGAACCAATTTATCCTCGTCATGTATTCATGACTCAACAAAGGAATCTAGAGAAGGCATCTTCCAATTGGGGATGGAATCTCTTCCGAAATGGAAGGTAGAGATGAAGACATAATACTCCAACCCAAGCTTGATTGATACTGATAGAACCCATTTCTCATCTTTCCTCTCTATTCCGCATTTCTTACACTACAGTGCTAGTGTCCTGAATTTTCTAAAAAACTGTTGGATAGTTTCGAAACTACTGGGTTGCAATGCAATTATCTCATTCTCCAATATGTTACCGCGAAGCTCATCTTGTTTTCCAAAGCAATGATTCGAGCTTCTCCCAAGCTTCTTTAGGAGTCTTCAATCCCTCAAGGTGAAAGAGGAGATCCAGAGAGATGCAAGTGCATTGGAAGCCAGACACTTCATCCAATCGATTCAAGAACTTATTTTTCTTTGTAGGATGACGAGGCTCTGTCTCTCTTTCCATTGTCATCCTAAACATGCCACGCTTGCACATGGAGACGTGCATATCAACCCTCCAATCAACATAGTTGAATTTTGTAAGGATTCAAGGTATAAGAGCTGAGGAATCCATCAAATTTCTTCTGAATAATCAATTCTTCAACAAGCTATGTAGGTACCTGCATGTATCACTGCAAAAAAAACCAATTCGAAATCATGTTAGAATCAAGCCTTCCATCTCGACATGTACACTTTCTCAAGGTCTGTTACACCTACAGAAGCTTCTCTGGACGAATCTAGAGTTAGCAAGGAAAATATTGTAGGATTTATGTGGAAACCCAACTGCTTCTGGTGTACAATGGAGATCAGACAGACTTGCTACTAGCCTGAACAAGGCTTTGATACCATGTTTGAATTATTGAACCATTGATCTACATGAAATGAGTTCAATTGAAATTCATAATTGTGCAATTGAATGGAATGAAAATTGTACATTAAACAAGAAAAATTTCACAGGAAACAGATAAGAAATGCTCAGTAAATTACAACAATAATCTTCATTAATTCCAACATTATACAACAATGTTACAATAATGAGAATTCGAATCATGTGGATAAGATTCGAATCTACGAACTCAATCCTAACTGACTGAATAACTAGAAGTGTCTAAATCACTATCAGAGCTCACTAGTCTAACTCCAGATGTCTAATTCAGTCTCTCAATCAGTTAAACCAGTTGAACTGATGAGGTAGGTGAGAAATGGCGCCTACCCCCATGCAACCATGCAATATTGGCGCTAACTGAGCTGAAGGAAATCTAACTGAATGTAACTAGAGAATAACTTAGCCATACCACATAAATTGAAAAAGTTTCCTCCTTATCATATTTACAATGGAGTGAGGCATAACAACTAAGGAAAACCAACAAACTAGGATTCCCACTAAAATCGATCTAATCAAGGTAAGTCTTCCTCCCATTGACAGATACCTAAAAGTCTAATGCCATATCCTTTTATCAATATTCTTTATCAACCATAACCAATCATTTTCCCTATATTTATTGGGATTTCATAAATACCTAAGATACTTAAGCCTTGCATCTATATGTTCTGCCTTATATGGGAAAAAAGTTGAAATTTGATCCATAATTACATTTTCAACACATTGCTATAGAAACTGGATTTAGCTTCATTGATTTCCATACATGTAACAGAGAAAAAGACAAAATTAATCTCACAGAAAGAGGCCCATTCATCCACATAACCTTTTCCAAGAAGAACCACATAATCTACAAAAAGTAAGAGGGTAATACGAGGAACAAAAGAATTTTATACTAGTAAGTATGCCTTCCCTTTTAACCTCAATGATCATTCTACTTAAACCTTCAATGGCCAATAGAAATAAAATAGGTGATAGAGGGAATCCATGCCTTAAATCTCTTGAGCTATTAAAAAACATTGTTGGAGAGCCATTAATTAATACTGAAAAACATGCAAAAGAAACACACCCCATGATCCAATTAGTGATTTCAACAAGTAATCCAGTTTGAATGAGAAGAAGCCTTAAAAAACCCAGTTAACCTTGTCATATGCTTTGGCAAGATCCATCTACAATACCAAAGCATATAACTTCTTAGTCTTAATAGAATGAAGACATTCTTGTGAAACCCCTATGGCATTTAGAATTTGCCTATTAGATAAAAAGTCGAATTGCTCCCTAGAGATCACTTTTGCCAGCTTAGGCTTTAGTGTATTTGATATGATTTTTGAGATAACCAGGTTACAAAGAGATATAGGTCTATAGTCCAAAAAAGATTGGGGCTAATAACATTTAGGAATCAAAGTAATAAAGGTGGAGTTAAGGGCCCCTGATACAAAACCATTAATTCTAGAAAATTCAACAACCTCCAATAATTCCTTCCCTAGAAGATTAAAAAAAACCATTAAGAACTTCACGGTCAAGTCATCTGGCCCTAGGATTTTATCCTTTTTGAACCATGACAAAACAACTTCTACTTCATCAAGAATGGCTAGTCTTCAAATATCACGTCCTTCCTCCTTAGAAAAGAAAGATAAATAATGTTTAATCACCTTCAACTAAGAACTAATATTAGACCTCCCATAATCCATAAAATGCCGAGAGAATAACTCCACATCATCTTTTTCCAATTCAATTTGAGAAGATATTCATCCCCCATTCACTGATTTCATATCCGAAATAGAATTAATGTTTCTTCTATGACTAGCATAACTATGAAAAAACTTAGTATTATTGTCTACTTATGCTTTTTTATTTGTTATAATATCGTATCCATTTTCTCTTATTTATTCACCAACTAAATTATTATTATTATTTTATACTAGGGAAATCGACAATTAGGGAATGACCAGTACTCGCGTCACATAGGGCCCATGGATCCAATCCAGCTACCACTATAAACCTAGGTGCCCCACCACCGCCCGCAAGCATGAGACACGGGTAAGCCTAAGTGTGATTTGAACTCATAACCTATGTTTACAACATGTGACTTCATATCAAATGAATCACCAATAAACCACACTCGTATGAGTTTCCAACTCAATTATTTTAATATCTATCTAATTTATATAAATATATATAATTAATAAATAAAAAACAATAATAATAATTAAACCCTAATTTATCAATCAACTAAACTTTACCCCAAAGTATCATTCTAAACACACCAAAAAAACCCTTATAATAAGACATGTACCAATATCACACTATTATTATAAAAAAAAACAGACGAAAAAGTTATAGGATATATACCGATTTCGTATACAATTATTATGAAAAGTTATTAAGATTTAACTTATTAAAAAAGGTTGTCGTCCACGTCATTATGATGGAATTTTAAATAATTAAAACTTAATAAATAAATAAATAAATAGCAAAGAGAGGGTTACATAACACAAGGATTTGTTTGGTTGACATGGAAGAGGGTGGACGAGGTCATTGATAGGAACGGCAGTAAGTTGGTCTTTGATGGTGTATCTGAAGGCACTTTTAAGATAGAGGTAGGTGGTATTTTATATTTGTTAGATTTTTATTGGATCACGTATTTCGTAGGATTAGGGGAAAGCTCAAATAACAGAGGAGAGTTATTAGTGTTAAAGATCACTTTGATGATGGAGAGTTATTAGTGTTGAAGATTATTTTAGATAAAGTAAATGTGAAAAAACAAATATTGTTTTGTTTTGGAGGTACAAAGTAGTTTTCATAAATTATAAAATTGTGAATATAAATTTGATAAATTAAAAAGTAAAAGTAAAAATAAGCTAAATGTAATTTTAAAATGTATTTTGTTTTAATATAGATTGATTTCAATTTAATAATAATTACAATGTTATAATAAAAATACTAAATATTTGATCTATTTATAATTTAAGAAAATAAATTTTTTATAAATTAAGAATATCCTAATTTTTCTTATCAAAATTGAAAGAGAAAATTGTTTTTTTAATCATTATCATTTTTACATGAATATATTTTTTTTCATAGGAAAAAAAACTACTACTTGTTATTCATTTTAATCAAAGTAGTCATTGTCTTTACATTAATCTTCTTTCAAAAAAGCATCAAAAGTACTGCTCTAACCTCCAAATGCATCTATAGCTTGCTAGAAACTGTAGGTACTACATGACTACAAACATCTTTATATCAAACAAAACTATAAAAAACTAATATACAATTACACATGCTAAAAACAGTCTTACTCCAAAAAAAATCATGGCAGAGTTCAATTCTAACTATTTATACAATTATTCAAAGTACAAAAACTAACAAAGTATGCAAAAAGTCTTGGAAAAAAATGGTACTTAAGAAAATATTTATATATACGGATAAGACCAATCACTTTTTGGATAAACTATCAACAATGAAATTAATATCTCTATACATATGAGTAAAATATATCTCTTTAAATATATTTATTACAAAACTTATAACTCTGTATCCACTCTATCTCATTCCCACATGAATACTTTATTTTCACTTACCACATAAATACTTTATTCTCACTTAATCTTATAGAGGAAATAAATTATTGAAAAAATAAAATAAAAACCATTTAAGTTTCTATGTTATTAGAGAAAGGAAAACATATATGTGTTTTTATGTAAAATTAGCTTTTAATTATATCGATATAAAGGCATATTCATATTAATGCTTCCAAGTAAATGTTTGTTGTTTTTATCTGTATCCTATTTTATATGTGTTATTTTTATTTATTGTGTAAAGAGGTAAATTTTTAAAGGAATTTTTGGGGATAAGTTTTTTGTTTTTAGCAATTTCGTATATTCATATTGGAGGCAGTAAATGTAAATATGTCAATATTGATTACATTGTTTTGAGATGGTTAGTATAAATATGTCAATATTAGAGGTGGTTAATGTGTCAATATTTATTACAATATTTTGATAGTGACATATTGACATTGAGTGATGCATCCAAAAGAATGAGGATCAACCCCAATGCGGTAGATGAAGCTCAAAGCACTCAATTATTCAAGTCAATCCACTATATTAGAGTTGAATTTTACAATTCAATATAAGGTCCATCTTAAATGTAGATCTATTATGCATAAAGAAGGATCAAATTTGTGAAGGTGAAAACTTTTTATAGAATGCAAAACACAAGGAAAAGGTCTGCAACTCGACGGATTCAATCCCTCTCGGTGCATGATAAATCCGAGTTAAGTTGGATCTATGTTATTATAAACTTTTCTTGATCATATCTCTTCATTTATCTACTAAAGATGTGTTATTCTATGTAATCTTATAAGCAAATATAACAATTGTTATTGCCTATCGATATGATGTTTGTTCCACATCTAAGCTAGATGCAATTGTTAAGGTGGTTGTGCTCTCAATTTGATTGAAACTAATAATACCAATTTACATAATAGTAGGTTTAGCACAAGATTTCAAAAGTTGATCTACTCAAATTAGTTTATATTGAGAAGCAAACAATTAAAATGTTTTAACCATTAAAAATTATGATTACTTACAATTACTTTTGTATGCCATTGTTACAAAAATTCCATTTATATTTTAAAAATGTCATTGATCTAATCATTTTAAAATGACCTCAAAACTTTAAAAGTCAAAGTTATATAGTCAAAATTCTCATCAATTAAGTAAACTATAACTTTCAACATAAAAAAGACTTAATTTAAATAAAAATTTCTAGTAAAAAAAATAAATAAATTTATTTATAAATATATAAAAAACTAACACCAATAATAAATATAACACTATAAAATTAACATAAGTAGTAAATATAACACTAATACTGATATCATATCTATTTTTAAAATTATTATTCTTAAACTAATAAATTTTAATAATAAAAAATATAAATCCATTTAAAAAAAATATACTTACTAAAATCATATCTCTCAAATTTTGATGTTTCATAATCTAGCACGGTCAAAGTGTAAATTAAGATTCACGTTAGTAACTATCAAATATTATTGTGTAATATTTATAAAACTTACATTGACAATTGAATTTGAGTTTAGTTGAATTTTTGGACTTATGATGAGATGGAACGCATAATGGCAAAAAGGTCATTTTCTAGAAACAAGATTGTTGCCGATCGAGTTGTTTTAAAAGATTATATATATATATATAATAAAAAATTATATATATATATAGTTTATATATATATATATATATATATATAATAAAAAATTATATATATATATAGTTTATATATATATATATATATATATATAAGATTTACAAGTGTTAGGTGGTACAGTTGCATTACAATATCTCTTTCTATCATATTAAAAATAAAACAAACATTTTGTTAATAAACATTTCAATGTGATGTTTGGTTACACATCCATTTTTATAAACAAAAAGTTGTGTTGTTGAATTTGAGTTTGAAGAGTGTTACATCTTGACTAAATAGAAAGCAATCAAAGAGTGTTTCTTTGTCTTCCATTCCAATCCAAAAAGTACATTGACAAGAGGAAAATTATAGAATAGACCATAATCACAATTACAGAATATATTAATATAATAACAAAACATTTAATTATTATAAATAATAATAAGTAAAAATAAAATATATTAATATAATAACACGACTTGTAATTATTATAAACATTATATAATTTAATACTATAAATAAAAAAAAGGGTACACAAGACATGACATCGGAGCTATCAATCATAATAATGATTAAGTAAATTTGACCCCCAAAAAACAATTATTAATATTGAAGAACTAATAAATAGTGTTGCATTAAATGGCGAGTGTGGATCGTGAGTTAATTCAAAACTTCTCATCACGTTGTTGCTTATTATATTGTTTTATGGTGGATTATCTTATATTTAATAGTTAAATGTTTACTCCTACATGAAAGAGGATTAAAGTTTAAATATTTTCATTCTCGATTAAAACGGTTAATGGATATTTTTAGTATGCTTAATATAGAGTTAAAATTTATAATAATCAATTAATAAATATAAATATATATATAAAAGGTGTTATAGAATATAATAATTTTAAATTGTACATTGCTTTTGTTTTGTCGGTGTTATGTCTTCCATAATAGTGTCATCACATAAAGTTTAGGTTAAAGTCTTATAGTGATACAAGTGTTGATTGTGTTTAGAGCATGGAATACAGAGGGTCTCGACAGAAGTTAAAGTTTTCTAGCACAAGGTTGCAACTCTGAAACATCGTATGAGATGTAATGAATGAATATTTGACGAACACCTCTGTCATATTGAAAAAGAGGTTGCACGGGAACAGAGGGGTCATAGAGCCCAGGAACCTGAGTTTACTAGGAAATTTGAAACTCAGGAATGATGGAGAACTAGATGAACATGCAATGGGAAAATATTCAATGCTTAAGATTGGCCATGCATTTCCAGGCGTGCTCTTTGGAGAGGGATTGTTCTCCAATTTCTCTTAGTTAATTTTTTTGCAAATATGTTAAGTTGTTAGAAACATTTTTTCAAATTTATAGTAATAGATTGTGTAGAACAATGGATAAATTCCCTAGTGAGATGATAATTTTTTATCGTAGAAATAGGATAATCTACGCATTAGTTCTTTTAGTCAAATACAGTTGTATTTTTGTTGTGTGGCCCACCCACTTTCTTTTATATAAAAAAACTTCTATCCATTTTGGTTACAAAAAAGGTGAAAGTAAGATGGGGCATGTACCATTGTCACACCTTCAAGGTGAGATATTGATTAATTTAAACTAAAAATGTTCATAATGATAACATATCGTTACTTGATAATAAATTTATGTTCGGGGAAGTGTAAAGTATGGAATATGTTTTTTCTATATTTGTTAGGAAAACACAATCTTATAGAGAAAATTTACATGAAAAAAGTATAGAATTGTGGTAAAACTTTGACAAGAAGTCAAGGAAACATTCACGGGGAAAGATATTGGTATTTCTATTGTTTTGAGATAAAGATTACAATCTTCTTATAGTAGGGATTACATCTTTGTAAATTCCTTAAAGGGATACCTCAAAGGGAGACACAAATATATATTATTTTTCACATAACTACTATAATTCTACGAACTGCCATCGTTACATGAACTTCCACTGTTGCATGAACCATCTAGGTAAATTTGGTTTTTCCCATACAATTTCTGCTATGAGTGATTGTTGTAAAATTTCTATAGTATCCACCTTGAAAATAATTTGCCTAATACCTTTCCCAATCCCATTCATCACCTTTTTTACAAGGAAAGAGAATCCAAACACCATCGCAACTTCTCTAACAATATTGGTTTTGTAAACATGTCAACACAATTTTCTTGAGTATGGACTATATCAAGGGAAACTCCACCTCCATCAATAACTTGTCTTACAAAACGGTAGGAGTAATTTGCTTGGTATTAATATGATAAGCGAGATTGTTAGTCAATTGGATAACACTCTTGATTGTCACATAATACATTCACCTTGTCATGTACTTTTCCAAAATCGCCCAATAGACCCTTTAACCAAATTGTATCCTTTCATGTATGTGAAATGGGTCTATATTCTTCCTCATAGTGGATGAATCCACTATTTCTTGAATCTTTGACATCAAAAAATCATTCCATCTACAACAGTAAATACATAACCTAAAGTAGATATCCTTATGTCCAAGTCACCTTCAAAATTTGAATCGGCATATCCAAAAATTGAATCACTACATCTATTATAGGTGATACATTAATATTGTGCCTCTAATATAATGAATCACCCATTTTATTCCTACCCAATGCTCTCTACCTTCATTTTCCATACATCTACTTACAACACCAACTACATGCGAAATATATGTGCCTTGTGGATTGCTATTGTGTTATTCTTTTTGTGACAAATTCTCTTTGCGGACTCACATGTTCCTCAACAAGTACATGAGACATATAATAATTTTCTTCTTTATTACGATCACATACATTAAAATTCCTACCACACTAGCGTATGGTACACAAGACATATAATCATTTTCTTCTTTATTACTAGGACAAAAAATTGAAGACCATAAGGATATTTATTGGTCTCACATTATTCATATTGAATTTCATGAGTATCTTCTCCACATAGTTCTGTTGTGGTAGCCAAATCTTACCATGTTTCATGTCTCTATGTATTTCTATACCCAAAATTTGTTTTTCTACTCTATATTAAACACCCTAGCCAACTGAGCCTTCAAGTTGTTGATCTCAACCAAGATTTTGCTTGCTAAAAGAATATAATCAATATATAACACTAAGATAATGAATATACCATGTTTCAAACTTTTGAAGTAAACACAATGAGAATACTCACTTCCTTTAAATTTTTGGCTCACCATGAAGAAATCAAACTTCTTGTACCATTGCTTGGGAAATTTCTTCAAGCCATACAATGATTTCTCAAGAGTTTGCAAACAAATACTATTTTTTGATCCCAAACAAACCTTATGGTTGTTCCATATATATTACCTTATCCAAATCTTTGTTAATGATGATTGTGTGGGCAATAGGATCCCACAATATGTATAGCTTAAATTCATCACCAAAACTATCAAAGATATACTTCTTTGATCTAGGGTCCAACTTAGAACATTTATTTTTAGAAATAGGATCACGAGCATCACAACAAAAAAATAAGTAATCACCATAATGATATGGGGTCTAGTTTATTACAACTGATGGTTACCAATTGCCATATATCAAATTGTGGTTTTACGCATTTCAATCCCAGCTTCCTTGCAATAATTTTCAAATTCCAAATTCCAAATATGTGACCTCACCTCCATTATTTGTTCTTAAACACTTGACTGGCTTGAAAATTATCTTTTAAACTAAAGGTCTAAACTACTAGATACATTAAACATATTGCTTTTCTTTTGAGAATATACACCCACACCTTTCTAGAGTAATTATTTATAAATGTAAAAAAATATGATGACCCTTCAAAATAAACTATAGGGGATGGCCCCAAAATATCTTAATGAATATAATCAAGAATGACCTTACTTGTATGACTACCTATTTTAAAATTTTGTATATATTGGTTCCAAAAAACACAATGATTGTAGAAATTCAAATTCAAAGATTTCTAATATGGAAGTAACTTATGGTTTATCAATACCTTTATCCCTTTCTTTCTCATATGGATCAATCGTTGATGTCATGCACAAGTAGATTTATTTTCTTCCTCATATACCACCACTTTTTCATTTATTTCAATAACCTTTCTAGTTGGTAAAGGCTTCCAATCAGTGTAGCCTCCATTACCACCAAATTGTCCTTAGAATTCCAATGCTCTACCTTGACAAATACCTTTATAAATTCCAAAATCCAAAACTCCCTAGAAAATTAAATTATTTGTGAGTTCTGGTACATGTCTTACCTCTATCAATGCCCTTACAATACTATCGAACATTTTAATCTTAGTGGTCCCAATCCCAATAGTTTTACAAGAAACATTATTTACCATAAGAACAACATTGCCATCAATAGCTCGATACGAATAAAAACAACTCCTAAGTGGAAACATTTGATGTGAAGCTCCAAAATATAATAACTATTCATGGTGATATCATGAGATATTAAAAACAATTAAAACTTCATCAACAATACCTGAACTTGTTTCAACCAGATTTTCTTCCTTTGTGGAGCCATTCTTGAATTCTTTCCTCTTCCAACGATATTTCTTGATAATCCTCTATTTGTTGTAGTACCAATGTTTTTGCTTACCATTTTGACTTATATCTTGATGCACCTCTTGAATTCCAACTTCTTTCTATGGATCAACCCCTAGCCATCATTGCTTCTGGTGTGGAGGTTTCTATATTGGAATTCCACCACACCTCCTCAAACAATGAGACTTTCACAATTGTACCATAATCAAGAGTTTCTGTTATGATAAGGATAATAGAATTGACTAAGTCAATTTTTTCACCCATACTAGTCAATTGGAACATAAGAGTATGGAAAACATTAACACGATCAATAGTTTTAGTACCTTCTTTCATTCACAAAATGGAAAAATAACTCTTTGAACATTTCTATTTTTTCACAGATTTTGTCATGTAAATTCTCTCCATTCTGCTCCATAAGTATGTTGTTGTTTCCTCTCCAGCAATATTGAAAAGAACATCATCTTCCAAACACCACCGAATGGTGTTGAGATATCTTGCATTCGGATCTTCCTAGTCCTCATCAGTCATACCCACAAGTTTATTTGTCTTGATTTCCAACACCGTGTGCAATCCTTTTTGCATTGATAGATCACACATCTTAAGCTTCCATAGCTCGAAGTTATTATTCCCATTAAATTTATCCACATCATACTTTTCACTCAAAATATTTCCCATGCATGTAACCAAAGATTCCTCTCCAATAACAATGACTCTTGTCTATTCCATGTGGGTTTCACTCCATATGTGAGAAACTTTCAATCCGAGTCTTTTTGTCAACAATAGGAATCCTCCTTCACTGTGAGGATCTATCGGATTCTCTTTGTTAGATGGGCACAACCTCCTCTTCTTGGCAATTCACATGGTCACATTAGCAATGATTAAGAATCATTGTTGAGTGTAGTAGTCCCTACATTGCACACCACCTAGGTCAAACATCTTTGGTTGCTAACCAACCCACCACTTGTATTCTTCCTCTAGGAGATACTTGAGTACCCCTACAACTATGGTTGCTTACTAGTTGGATGTGAGCACATCATTTTTCACTGCCCAAACATGTGGCTTCATGGGTGCCAACATCCATACCACTTCTATTTGGCACAAAAAAATGTTGTCACCCAGTGAGGGAGCTCGCACATAACCTTATTGGGGGATGCTTTCCTTCCTTGCTTGGTGCATTAAACCCTATTACACTTCAGTCCCAATCCAATGAACATATGGACTGAGTGCCAAATTCCCCACCACCTTTCTTTGGTTTGGAATCCTTACTGCCCTCTAGGACATTAACGTCAATCACCCTACGGTCTACCAGTACTTGCCCTTCTGCCTTGTGTAACTTGGGTGGGTTCATCACTTAGGACACTAGTTCTTCGGGCATGTTTTCTATAGTGTTGTTCATCCTCACAACCATCGGTTTGCAAGTGAGTTGCAACCACTATAGGGATGCATCCTCTCCTAACATGACATACATTGTCCATGGTTCAACAATCCACATGCAATAGGACCAACACACACGTTTGTATAGTAATGGAAGGACTATAAACAACCTTCGTACATGTTTCCATTCCCCTCATTCCCACATGTAGCAACCACACCATACGTAGAAAATATTTATGTTATGATATCACTTATTCAGAAAAAAACGATCCCATAAAAGAAACAGTGACATAAAAACTCACATTCAACCGTATACACAAAATTTACATGATAAAATATTGACAAGAAGTCAAAGAAACATCCATGGAGCAAGATATTGATATTCTTATTACTTAGTGGTAAAGATTAGAATTTTGTCATAATAAGTCTTATATCGTTATAAATGCCTCATATAAATACACCAATATATATTATCTTTCACATAACTACTACAATTACCTGAACTAACATCGAGACATGAACCACCATCATTACATGAACAACCACAATTACTTGAATCGTCACCATTACCTTGATCATCTAGGTAAAATTGGTTTTTACCATGAAATTTTCACTACGGGTGATTATTGTAAAAATTCTAACAATTTTAAAATCGATACTTCATCAATGTGCTATTGGGGTATATAACTCTTTTGTGAATATATAAAAGTGAATAAAATTATCACAATAACTAGAAAGTTAACGTGAAAGTTTGGTTTTTGATTTATTTTATATATTGAATAATAGTTTAAAGATGCATATAAATGTTTTTTAAAATTATTGTTGAGGTGTTTTCATTTTAACTAATAAAATGGGATTTTTGAAAGTGTAAATTCTCATAGTTCAGTGTAATCATGTAAAATTATTAGTACACTCCACGGGTTTAATACAGATAATTATTGTTGAGGTGTTTTCATTTTAACTAATAAATTGGGATTTTTGAGAATGCAGATTCTCATAGTTCAGTGTAATCATGTAGAATTATTAGTACACTCCACGGGTTTAATACAGATTACGAGTACATTTCATGAGGTTGACATATATTGTCTTAAAATTATACACTAAATTGTGATTTTACCAAAAATATAATTGTTGTGGGCCAACACCATGCATCAACATGCTTATATGTATACTTATATGTATAGGATTCATGTGAAGGAATGATTACATCTGACGTAGGGCAAATGAAGCCATACTACCTCTACATCATTGCATGTTCTTTTTCTTTAGATAGTTAATGTTATATTGATTTGAAGAGACTATATAGGGAAGAATTTTTCTAGTCTGTTAGAAGGGAAACCATACTAGTAGCAAAATAAACGTTTGTAATTGGTAAACTACATAGCTTTAATGTTTGTTCCTACAATATTCCTTAAGCTCAGATAAAATTAATTATATTTAGACATAGGTGGATAAGAAATAGAGAGACTGGAAATAAAAAGATAAAAAATGAAAAAGAGACTTCAACAAAGACCAAGCTAAATGGTTGTATCATCATTAGAGGTGGAAATCATGGGCACCTCTTGTCCATGGATAGGATTGTGGTGTTTTGAATAAAAATCAAGGTCGGTGGTAGCTTTGACAATAATGTTGAGCTTTTCATCGAACTTCCATATTTGCTCTAGAGTTTCATCCAATTGTAGTAATAATTCATTGTTCTCATCGACGCCCTTGTGGGATTTACCTAGGAGCGACTTCATCTTCTAATACGATGGCATTATTTTATAATACCTAGATTTTATAGAATGAGAGGAACCTATATCAGGAACCCGTGGGTGTATATCCTCTTCAATCACCTCATCATGAATGAAACCTTTCTCATCGTTTACCCAATCTTCAACCTAAGATATTTTATGTCGAATATTGACTAAGGTCTAGTGCCATTAAATTGATTTTGTCTTTGTTGCTTCTTGGATTCCCTATGTTAAAAAATTATTCCTTTTACTATACATCCTTGATGGCCATGACCCTTTCTTATTATACGTTTAATAGCTTGGGATAAATTTTCTTCCTAAAGATGGGGTTCCCAACAAAGAGGGAGGGAATTGATAGAGAAATCATGGTGCAGGTTGCAAGATCTCAATCCCTCCTAAATGGAATATCTCAACAAGGATATGGAGATGGAAATGGTAGAATATTTGTCATCCAAAAGAAGGTGAAGCATGCATCTCCCACTCGTCATTATTGTAATATCATCATGGAGGAATGGCTCAATGCCTTCTACCCAAAGTTTTCATACGATACTCTAAATCATCTTGTTGCCTTGTACCAATGTTTGCATGCATATTACCCATCTGATACCCTCCAAATTTGGTTGTTTCGCATTGCCACCAAATGTAATTCCATCAATCATGCTTAGATTGAACATCATGTGTTTGTTGTGGCCTCAGGATGGTACTTCCTCTCCTCCCCATCACCCCATATGAGGAAATGTATGTTTATTAGAGAAAAAAGATTAATCAATTTCCATTTATTAATTTTCTAAAATAATTTTACCCAATGTTTGGATGCTTATTACCCATATGATACCCTCCAATTTTTTTTGTTTCACGTTGACGCCAAATTTATTCCCATTGATCATGCTTAGATTGAACATCATGTGTTTGTTGTGGCCTCAGGATGGTACTTCCTTGCCTCCCCATCACCCCATATGAGGAAATGTATGTTTAATAGAGAAAACAGATTAATCAATTTCCATTTATCAATTTTCTAAAATCATTTTCCCAAATTCCATGGGATAAAAATATTTTACTCTAAACATTGCCAAAATTGTCTAGAAAATATAAATTCTTTAGAAATTTGATTTTTTTTACAAAATATCACGAAGCATTTTATGGTTGAAATTTTAAGAATTAGTAATATTCACCAAGGTTTCTACACTTTAGGAAATTATTGATCCTTGCAATTTTTCTTGGCCCATTAAGAAGTCTATTTACTTTCAGTTACTTGTGTGTGTGTGTTACATAGATATGATATTGAAACATTTTATGTAAGACAACTCAGTTGAAATACTGTGTGTGTGTGTGAGTGTGTTTCATGAGTTTCCACTTATTTTCTAAAATTATTTTCCCAAGTTCTATGGGATAAAAAAAATTTTACTCTAAACATTGCCAATATTGTCTAGAAATTATATAAAATCCTTAGAAATTTGAAAAATTTTACAAAATATCACAAAACATTTTATGGTTGAAAATTTAAGAATTAGTAAGATTCCCCAAGGTTTCTACACTTAAAGAAAATTATTGATCCTTAAAATTTTATTTGTCACATTAAGAAGTCTATTTACTTTCAATTACTTATTTGTTTGTGTCTATGTTATATATATATAATGTTGTTCCTCAACTCCATGTTGGGTACGCAAGGAATTACACATCTCTCTTGTGTTGGGTTGGAAAAAGCACATCTCACTAGAAAAGTATAGGAGTTGTTGTTGTAGTTTTTTTCAACAAGGAAAATTTCCATATTAACCCAATTACTTTTTTAAAATTTTGTGATTTAATCATATAAAAATGACCAAAAACTTCAAAGGACAATTTTACATAGTCAAAATTCTCATCAACTAAGTGAATAGTAACTTTCAACATAATTCTTACTTGATCTAGGTAAAAGAATTCAATAAAAAAAGATTGAAGGATAAAAAAATTCACTAGTAAGCGACGTGGTTTATGCTTCTTGGTAAGGTTTACTTTGTGTTAGAAGGGTTGATAAGGAGAACCTTCCTATGTTGACCGGGACCTTAACTAAGAAGATAAAAAAGAGAAGGATTTTATTATGAACTAGTTCCCTGATACAGTGCATGTGAACCTCTCCACCTTCTTCCAATTTGATGCTAGATAGGAGAAGAAGTGTTGTTTCTTTTGCAGCCTGACTTGCATCTTTCGAACATCTATGACAGTATGTAAGAGTTCAAATTGGAATGCCATGCCCTGGGTTATTTGTTGATCCCATACAATGGTTTCCTCAGCTTGCATGCTAAGTAAGAATCATTAGTCTACTCCTTAGGTTGTTACATGTATATTTCTTCTTCCAATTTACTATGTAGGAAGGTTCTTTTGTCTCTTCTTTCTGGAGGAAGATAGACATGATCCAATGTCTCATTTTCCTTCAGTGACTCATATTTCTTATCCATGGTTTCCTTCCTTGTTGAATCATGGAAATACACTTTTTAGAACTTTTGATCAAACATCACCATCATGTATCATATCTCTGGGATTTTATAGCACCTATTTGGGAGAGGTGGATTTTTATGGCATAGTGCAAGGTTCTCATATTGAAACTGAGATCTGGTTCTCCTCTTGTAAGATGAATCTCTATCCATGTTCCTAGCAACCTCAATGACTTTTTGAGCCCATTTAGGCCTAGGATTGGGTGTAGGGACTGGATCTGTTTGAACTTCATCCTCAATTCCAAAAACTGATTAAACTTGTTCATCAGCTTCGAATTCCAAATGATCACAAGAAACATCATCATATGCAAATGGTTTAGGTGGAATTAATTTACCTTCCTTTTTAACTAGACGTAGAGACTGCATTGGATCTGAGTATGGAAAAAAATGTGAGAACTCATATGCCTTGGAGGCATGGTTTGCAACACCTTTTGATATCAGCTTCCCTGTAGAGATATCTAAGATCTCAACTGAGGCAGGTTCAAATACAACTCGTTTTGGTGAGCCTGTATGAGTCATCTGATATACAAACAACAGATTTTTTGCTAAGGAGGGAACATAGAGAACATTTTTGAACACTCCATCTTTTAATTTTATTGTTCTTTCCCTTCATATTGGATCTAAGTATCATCTCCCATGTGAATACTTGGACCATCAGATATATTTAATGAAGATAATGATTCTTTGGAGGAAACCATGTGGTTGGAGGCTCCTGAATCAATGATGAAGGCTTGAGATTTTGAAAATCCATCCTTTAGTGCATGGAATCTCTCACGATGTTCAGTCTTTCCTCTAGAATCAACCTTCTCTGTGCCTTCAAGGAGGACAAGATTGTGTTGTTCAATAAGTCTTCACACCTGATCTATGGTTTCCTTCATACAATTTTTCTATGAATGGTTTCCTTTATTATAGTAGGAACACTTGGCATTTTCAAACGTCTTTTGTTTTTCCTTGTTGGAACCTGAGGCTCCATATGATGGATCAAAATCCTCCTTTGATTAAAAATTAGTGTTTTGATTTCTCTTCCCCTTTTGTCTCCCTTTAGCTTGCACATTCTTGGTATCCCAAGCCAAATGAAGTTGATTCTTGGAGACTTTGAGAGATCCCATTTGAATCAAATTGTATTTTTATTGAATGAAGTATTTAGTGAATGCATCAAGTTGTAGAAATTGATTCTTCTAATACCTTGTGAAAACACAGGATAAAGGTCTAGCTTCAAGAGATTTCTCACAAGCATGCACAAGGAAGAAAATAGAGAGGAGAATAATGAGACTGAATACAAGAAAAGAATAATGATTAACTATTGATCAAATGAATCAATGATTATTATAATGGTAATACATCCTTAGGAAAATTGAGTTGTTAGAAGACAACTCATGATAGCTCGTAAATCAAGCTTACTAAATATGATAAACCCCCATAGGTGACTAAAGCACTTTTCAAATCTGTCAAGGACCTCACGAATTGGTTGAATCATGAGTGAGTTGTCATGATTGATGGGAAAACATGATAATCATGAAATATAGAGAGAAAATCATGGTGGATGGGTTGGAAACAAAAGATAGCAGTTTCCTAGGTGACTAGCTTTACGTTATCCAATGAAAAGCAGGAATAAAGACATAATCTGCAGGAAGGAACAATTACTAATTCTGGCAGTCAATAAAGTAGGAAGTATCTATCCAAAATTAGGATAAAGGAGCTCCTAGGGTGTATATGGAAAGTGTTGACCAAGTGGTGCAAGTGGATGTCAACTAGCTAGGCTAGTGGATAGGAAATTAATCATATATGATTAAATATTGTTATCCTAAGCATGGAGTGGGTTTATAATATTCCAACACCCCCCTTTAAGTCTGAATTTATGATGGATTTATCTGAAATAATAAAAATATAGATGCATATAGGTGCATATAGGCCCCAACAACAAGGCTATGGTCACCCTTCACTATAATTTTTATCCATAAATGTGAGGAAAGAGGCAAAACCACATGAGGAAAATCCTCCCTCAATAAAGGAAAAGGCACAAAATTGACCAACATGTCTTCAAATTATCTTTTTATTCACTTGAATGAGTTGGATGAACTACTTATAATAGAAGAATTAGATGAAGAAGTTGTGAACTCCATGATCATGTGCTAGAATATAGTATCTGCAAGAAAGAACATGAGAGGATCCTTGTAGCTCATCATATGATGAAGGATGTGCATTATATGAATTATTCTTGCTTATATCATACTCTGATATGTAAACATACTGTTATAGTTGATTTTACCACACCAGGTATATCACACATTTATGGCCTCCCCTGTCCCTCTACAGACTCTTTGGACCCCATGGAATTATATTATGCTTTGATGTTCCAAGATTATCCCCAAAAATTTTCCTGTTTATACATATGCACAACTTTTAAAACAATACCCGCTTGTATACGTAGCTTTTGACCTCAAATCCGTGTACATCTGGATGTGTGAAAAATGACAAATATTTTTGGAGTTTTCCTCAATTGAGTTTGAATAACTTGACTCATGGCCTTCCAAATTCCTTGAAAATGCTCGGATTCATCCCTCCATTACCTCTTTTTAGCACTATATATTGATTCCCTTGGATACATTGAGAAGGAGAAATTAAAGAGTAAGGAAACTATAGTCCATTGTTGCCTCAACTTTTCTTATACTTGAGTCTACATCCCTTTGTCCCTTCGAGCACATAAAATTCTTCCCAATATTTCCTTTGCTTTGTGAGCTTACTATCGAGAGATGGAGGATTGAAGTGGTGGAGGCCTAGGTGGAGGACTCAATTTCTTCGGTTCGTAGAAGTGTTGATAGAGTTTGTCACTATCGTATCTCTGATTTATTAATAGAAGTATTTTTTCCTGTCCAATTCATGTGCATTTCAAATATGAATATTGAATCCATGGATGTATTTGATTACTTATATATCATGCTTGCTTTGTTTGTTGTTGTTGAGAGAAAATTATAATTGCAATTGCATTGGAAAAGCTCAACGGGGATCTACTTCAACCGTCCGGAACAAGGTATGGTTCTATATCCCTTAGTGTTAGATTTTTTTACTACTCTTGTGTACTGGGAAAGATTGATTTTTGGTGTCATACTGTATTTTGTGGTACCCCCAAGCCATATGAAGTTTCTCTCTGTAACAGAATTGGCGACTCCGCTAGGGAGATTCCTAGTTATTTTTCTTTGGGGATTGGGTATACATTGTGCTTGAATTGCTCTTTATTTGTTTGTTTTTGTGTTGGGTCTAGAAGTATATTTTCCCGGTAGGAGTAATTTGGTCTTGGCTTATCATTTTCCCCTCTTTCTCTTCCTTTTTCTTCCTGTACACGAGTATTTGCATTACAGTCACGTATACACATGATTTTCTCTTGAATTCCTGCGTATGTACGCAGGTTTACTGCATACAGTCGCGTATGCTTTGGTTTTGAGCTTTGTTTTGGATATTGAGTGTTGCTGGGTGAATTTTGATGATTCCCGAGTCTTCTTGGGTACTGTTGGTGTCTATATACAACCTCTATTTTTTACCAGAGACCCTTTTTATTTTTAATTAGGTTTTGTTCTTATCATTCATTTTTTCCTTTTTGTTTTGGGATTAGTGCATTAGGTCTCTTTTATCTTGGTGCCTTGATTGGTTGTTGTTTGTGAGTGGTTGTAGGATCTGAGAGTTGTAGAGTATGTTAGTGCTTTTTATATCTCATTTATTTCTAAAAATACAAAAATATTTTGCTTTTGCATCATTAGGGATTCTTGCAATTTTGCACTGGCATGGTACTTGCATTAGGTTTTTCTTATTGAATTATAGTCAGGTGTTCATTTAGAAATGATTGCGTTCTCATTTGAAGGAAAAAACTTACATCTCATGTAGTGGCATACCCTATTTTTCATTCTACAAAGATTGCACTTGGCATTGTTTATTAGGTGTGCACTTTTATTTCACTACTGAGTCTTCATATCATTAGTTGCACGATCATTTCCCTTTGAGTAATTACATCCATTAAAATCAATGTGTAATTAAAATTAAATACACATTTTTCTTTTTAGGGTTCACCAACAAGATTAGGATTTAGAGTCTTGTAATAGTTCATTGTAAGTCAATTCTCCAAGACTACTAAACACAAACAGTTAGGTGTTTGTCCAGGTGAGAGTGTGAAATCCTTGGTATAATTAGTGTTTCTCAGGACGCTCCTCTTACATAGGATTTAAGCACGAGGCAACACATGCTATTGTGATTGGGATGACCCCTGGTCATTTTCTGTGAGTGCTGGAGATATTTCCAAGATTGTATTCGTATCTGGGGACCTTTGAGGTATCGATTGGTGCACCCTCGGGGTACTAGTTCTTCTTTCAGGCTTCGGGATTTGCTACCCTTCTCGTACGATTTATCCCACCTATGACTACCCGCCTGAGCATTAATTATATTGGGGTGACCTTAGTTTTGTTACCTAGGTATTGCAGGGGGTACTTGCAAAGGTTATTCTGTAGGTGTCTTGACCAGGTAGGGGTCGGACAGCATAGTCGCTTTATGCGTTGAAGTTGAGGGCCACTATAATTGGTTACGAACCTCTACTTGTAGTGTATGGGAGTCTCAAGCCTCTCCTAGGCGAGGTATACTTGATGCATTCTGGAGCTCACATATCCTCCCTTTGGTTTGCTTGTTTTTGGTTGTAGATTTTTTTAGGAGTGTGCTTTATGTACGCTAGATTGCTTAGGGTTGTGTAGTTAGATTGAGTCTTTCCTTTTTGTTAAGTCATTTTGGATTTGGTGTGACAATCCGTTGTTCTCTTCGTTTGGTAGGACTTCCACCTTCTACGTCTCCTCCTCCTTTGGGAGAGAGAACCAGATAGTCCAAGCGGACTAAATCTCACTTTGATTTACGCACCATGAGTGACCATGAGCCTGAGATCCCAAAGATCCCTTATATTCCTCCTCCTGTATGGGAGGTTGAACCTTAAAGCACATATGGGAATCTGATGGGATCCAGCCACTCTATGGCTAGGACATCGCCTGATGATCCTTCACAATTTCTAGGCTACATGAATTCAAATCACTGGTATTGGTCACGTAGTTTGAACCGTGAGACTCATCATGCACCCACTAGCACTAACACAATAAGGTATGGCATGCCATACCTTCATGAGACCAGTTCAGAACCCAATGTCGGATCGGGTGTTGACCCTGGTGTTTCTCCTGGGGGCACGTCCATTCCTTTCCAAGCGGAGAGGTTTGGTAGCACTAGTCATATTACACCTTCCATCCCTATGGTGGAGACTTATTCACACATGCATCCTAGGCCTAGCACTACCATTCCCATTTAGGGGAATGATCTTAGACATGTGAATATTGGGGGCACAAGTTACATCCTTTCCCATATTCCATCGTCTTCAACATCAGTTCCTTTAAATGATTTTTTTATGACACATCCTCCTCCTAACTCACATGGTCCTTCAGGCCGGATTTCTACCGTTAGTCATGTTCATCCCGTGTATGGTCACACCGTAGTGTCATAAGTCCATGTGTCTCCTTATGTGTCAGTTGGGTATGTGCCATCTCATGGACCATCTTATGGACAGTCTTATGGGCCAGATTATGAACCATCCTATCGAGCGCCTTATGGAAAAACCTATACACCTTATGGGTTTGAGTTTCAACCCGCTTATCAGTCTCCTAACTATGGCTTCGTAGTACCCCAATCTCAAGGTAATCCAAACTATAACACACAACCCTATATGAGTCAAATGGGAGGAGGTTACTATCCCACTGGCCAAGGCCACGGTGTCTATAGCAATCAAACCTACATGAACCAACCCTATCATGGAACATGGAATCAAATGGATCAGCCTAGGCTCCCTTTCCTTGCAACGTTGAACTTACTTGACTTGTTGAGATTGAAAAATGATCCCGTGTCTCATGACCTGACATGGCCAGTCATTCCTTCCAAGATTCCTTTGGACATTCCAAAGTTCAAAGGTAAGGCTGGTGAAGATCTTGGTGAGCAAGTCATGACGTTCCACCTTTGGTGCTCTTCAAACTCCTTGAATCACATTTCAGTTCTTTTAAGGCTATTTCAATGCACCCTTATAGGGCCTGCGGTGAAGTGGTACATAGAGTTGCCTGGGGGAACTTATACATCATTTAATGACCTAGCTATGACCTTCCTCAATCAATTTCATCTACCTGTGTGTTACGATGCCGATACTGAACTCTTGTTGACATTTCAGCGGGACAAAGCCATGCATATATCTGATCACCTTCAAGAGTGGCGTAGATGAAAGAGATTGATTAAGGCCTTCATACCAACAGAGTTCCTTTTGGAATAGTTCCTCAAGTTTTTATTTCCTTACTTAGTGAAGGATGTTTCCACATTCGAAGTGAAAAATGAGGAACAAGATATCTTTAGAGATCAGTAGCTGGATTTGATTTATGATCAATCCGGGCTCTTGTATGAGATTATACCAAACACATCGAGATCCAATTTCGACCCCAAGTTTAGACCTGGGCCACATGCTGATGGAATTGTCGGCTCTCGAAGTGCCAAACCTGTAAGCTCAGTTACAAACCAAATGAATAATTTGTCTATTAACCGGCCTGCATCGGGATAAGCTTTGGCTTTATCTCATCCTACCCAAACGGTGAATGTACTTTCAGTGCAATCATTGAACCAGAAAGGTAACCAACAACCTGGATGGAATAAAAAGAAAGGTAAAAATAATTGAAGGGTGGGAATAGGAATGAAAATGATAATAATGACAAGAACAAAAACAATAATGCTGGGGGGAACAAGAAACCTAAGCATAAGGTTAAATTTCCTTGTAAGCTATGTGGGGATGATCACCTCACTCACTTGTGCCCTTGGATAGAAGATGCCTCGAAGTTCATTGCACAGAGCCCAGCTGTGTTGACAAATCCTTTACCACAAAACTAGAATATGAACTCGAGGACCATGGATCCTGGTGGTGCTTCTGGTGGGACTCCAAACCCGTTGGACACTCTTAATGGCCATGGTTACATTAACATGGTGAATTCCATAAATGTTGTCACTCGTTCTAAGGACTATGGTACGTCGCAACCCGACCTTGGGAAAGAACCCGCTCCACCTGAGATCCCTTTATGTATCGAAAAACCTAGTGATAAGCCTGAAGCTTCGCCTCGCATTCTTAAGGGAGTCTTAAAGCATTTGTGGCAAAATCCTAATTCCCGAGCCTCCCAGAACTATTCTATAGGCGAGGATTTGGGCTAGGCTCCTTGTGCGATGTTCGCTTTAGAAGTTATTCAGACTTGTCCTCCGCAAAGAAAAGCCTTGTTGTATGCTCTTGGGGTGGTTGATGGAAGCTATCCATCAGTGATTGAATTTGAAACTCATGGAGTCCATCCTCGCATTCCTTACTATGTGTCCCTTTTGGTGCATGTAGAGTGTTTAAACAACACCATCAAGCACACAATGATTAATTAGGACGTTGTGGCTTCTGTGATGTCTTTTTCACGTTGGAAGGGGTTAGGTTCTCCCACGTTGTATAAATCTGGAAACATGTTAACTTCGTTTGACAGGATATCGTTTCGGTCACATGACATTCTTTATTCCCTTGAGGTCCAATTGGGAGGAAAGACCGTTGCAATCGAGGTCGAGGTGGTTGATGCACCCCTTGACTATAATATTTTACTGGGTAGGAACTGGATTTACAATATGCAAGCAGTCACATCGTCACTCTTCTGGGTTGTTTGTTTTCCTTTGGATGGGAAGGTTGTGACAATTGATCAAATATCCTTTGATAATTCTAGTCCGAAAGCATCATTGGGAGCTTCTATCCCTATTATCGATCATTATCAGCTGACAACTGAGAATGTAGAAATACTAGATCAATGCTATGAGAAATGATGCTAAGAAGAAGCACAGGAAATAGATCTTGCTACTAAGAATTCTCACAAGCATACACAGGAAAAATAGAGAGAAGAAAAGAGACTGAATCACATGAATGAAGAGATGAATATTGGTGTGTATCCTTCCATTGAATAATGATGAATAATAGTGTACATAAATAGTACATCCCTCATAGGAAAATCGAGTTGTATGGAGACAACTCATAAAGCTCAAAAATGATAACTTACAAAAATATAACAAACCCCCATAGGTGGTTAAAGAACTTCCCAAATCTATCAAGGACCTCACGAATTGGAAAAATCATGAGTGAGTTTTCAAGGATATGTAAAAAACATGCTAATCCTAGAAAATGGAGGAAAAGTCATGAAGGATGGGTTGGCAACAAAAGCACTCAATTTCCTAGTTTGACTAGCTTTACCTTATCCATAGAAAAGCAGGAAAAGAAGAATTTGTTGTAAAGTGTTGTATACTAATTCTGGATAGTCAAAAGGTGGTCAAGATAAACCTAGAATTAGAAATAAATCGTTCCTAGGATATAGATGGCATGTATTGAATTTAAGGTGTAAGTGGATGCCAACTAATTAAGCTAGTGGGTGAATAATTAATCAAATAATGATTAATTATTTTATCTTAAGTTATGAGTGGGTTTAATATATTCCAATACCCCCCTATAAGTCTGAATTTATGATGGTATGACAAAAAATATGGATGCATATAGGGCCCAACAACAAGGCTATGGTCACCCTTTAACAATTATTATGTCCAGAAAAGTGAGGAAAGAGGCAAAACCACATGGGGAAAATACTCCCTCAAGATAGGAAAAGGCACAAAATTTGAAATATTTCTTCAACATATATTCATATTCACTTTAATGAGATGAATGAACTGCTTCTGGATGAAGGACTTTCTGAAGAAATCATGAACTCCATGATCATGCACTAGAGTGTAGAACCTGCAAGAAGGAAGAGAACATACTCCTTGTATCTCATCAATTGATGAAGTAGGAGAATTATATGAATGATTATTGCTGCTGTAAAACCCTGATATGCAAACATAATTTGCAATGAAAAATATATCTGTGAATACTCCTTTCCAAAGAGTACAAAAATTAAGACAATTTATTTCACACCCAATTCCCTTAATAGTTGCAAAATTGTGATGTGAATCACATGTCAATCTTCCAATCTGATGTAGCACCTGTATAGATCTGATATGAGGCTGATAAAACTCTGATATATCATAAATATTAGCATATGTAACAGCAAATACAAATTCTTCAGTGGCTCCATGAGGATATACTAGGGCTAGACTAGGAAAATTATGAGCAACTAGGGAAAACTGATAGGTGTAAAAATCTGAATGATGGATGGGCATAAGATGTGAACCATAAGTGTTTAGAAAATATACAAACATGTTTAATATCAGTCCAAATGTGACTAAGGTCATGGATAACCATCCATTGAAAGATAGGAAAGAATTCAAACCAAGTAAGATAAATATCACTGCATAAGAGACCAATGAGGAATCAACTAGTGAACTTGGGATTTGTGTAGTATTAGGATTATTTAGAGGTATTCTAGATGGTATGGATGGTGGTATTATATGTGTATCAACCTGCAAATATGCTTCTAAATCATAATCCAAAGGATCACATATAAGCATATCAGTAGACTCATGGGAATACATTGGTAATGAATCCTCTGTATGAAAGGAGGAAATAATGAGATGTTCACAATATTCAAGGAGGTTCTCAGTATTGATTCCAAGAAAAAAGGAGGAGATGCTAAAGCACATGAGATCAAGTAAGGTAAGTGGTATGACACAAATAAGGCTTTATTTGGTTAAGCAAACATCCTGGAAATCACTGGGTTGTGCACCATCAATGAGAGAGGTATGCACAAAGTGTGAAGGATCTGGCACATAGATCTCAGAATATAAGATAGGATATTTTGAGAACAATGAATGGGTGATAGGATCATCAGAAATATCAATAGTATATCCATATGTTACTTCTTTTTCATCAATATTATCACAAGAAGAAAAATCACCTTTAAGAGACACAGAAAAAGATGGCTCTTCAATATTTGCTTCTTCATTGAAGGAGGAAGCATTCGAATCAAGGAGAGTAGAAGCAACATGAACTGTATAAAAAACTTCTTCATCATGATAAACTTCATCAGACAATGTAGAGGCCAGGAAATCTTGAGAGAGAGAACAAGAGGAGATGTTGGGTTCGCTCCATGCTTCATCTTCGATTTCCTGCAAACCAAAAGCTTTGTCCAAATTCTTCTAAAGCTCAAATGGATACTCGGAAGAATATATGAGATGATTTATATTTGGAGACATTCCCAAACACATAATTCCATAAGCTCTATCACGATTATTTATCCAATCAATCTTCTCTTCATAAGACTCAAGTTCGCTCAATGCACCAATGGAGACATCAAAGAGACATTGCCTCTTCAAGTATGCGCTCATACTTGGATTCCAATCAGCATAGTTGAAAGGAGATAGTAGAGAAACTTTTGAATCCATATATAATTTGTTGATATGCTCTAGGAGATACTCTCTGCAACCTGCAAAACAAAACTAGGAGAAAATCTTGTAAGCTAGACAAGCTCTTCTTCAGAGAGGGATAGGAGACTGGATGCGCTCCTCAACTCTGTAGAACTTGATCAAACTTGATTATTTGATACCATGTAGAAATAATAGATCAATTCTATGAGCAATTATGCTAAGAAGAAGCATAGGAAATAGATCTTTCTACTAAGAATTCTCACAAGC
>LPNX010755740.1:68995-114556 GCA_001517045.1 Pseudotsuga menziesii | reverse complement strand
CTGAATCACATGAATGAAGAGATGAATATTGGTGTGTATCCTTCCATTTAATAATGATGAATAATAGTGTACATAAATATTACATCCCTCATAGGAAAATCGAGTTGTATGGAGACAACTCATAAAGCTCAAAAAGACTGACTTACCAAAATATAGAAAACCCCCATAGGTGGCTAAAGCACTTCCCAAATCTATCAAGGGCCTCACGAATTGGAAAAAGCATGAGTGAGTTTTCAAGGAGATGGAAAAAACATGATAATCCTAGAAAATGGAGGAAAATTCATGAAGGATGGGTTGGAAACAAAAGCACCCAGTTTCCTAGTTTGACTAGCTTTACCTTATCCATAGAAAAGCAAGAAAAGCAGAATAAAGTAGAATCTGTTGTAAAGTGTTTTATACTAATTGTGGATGGTCAAAAGGTGGCCAAGATCAACCCATAATTAGAAATAAATCATTCCTAGGATAAATATGGCATGTATTGACTTTAAGGTGTAAGTGGGTGCCAACTAATTAAGCTAGTGGGTGAATATTTAATCAAATAATGATTAATTATTTTATCCTAAGTTATGAGTGGGTTTAATATATTCCAACAGGGCATGTATACTTCGCTAATGGTAACTTTTAGTTGTGTCGAGCTCGTTCTTATGATCGGTTCTAATCTTGGTAAGGCTTCAACGTCGATGAGTTTGATTCCTTTTTGCACTTTGCATATGGAGGATCCTTGGAATCTTCCTTCTCTGAGTACTTTGGGTGAAGTTTCTATACCTTCCAAGATGGACATGCCGTTGTCTACAACTATGGTGGCTTATCAAGATAATATTTATTCGGTTGTAGATTCTAGTCCTTCCTCTTCGAGGGCGAAGGAGGAGGACCCTTATGCATCGCCTACTTGGGCAGTGTCGTCATCTCACTCACAAGACTTCCTCAATGACATCTTTCCATCGGACAAGGCTATTCTCGAATGACATCTTTCCATCGGACAAGGCTATTCTCGAGGCTATGTCTGGGTTAGAAAAACCTTGGGGAGAGTTGCATCATAGATATTATTTTCTCCCTAAACTTGATGATATTGAATGTGATGACTTTAAGGCGATCTTTAGTGAGAAAACTGGTAGGCCCGTGGTCCCATTAGGCTCTCCTAGAAAGTATGCTAAAGGGAACATGGCTAACTTATCACCAACTATATCGATCAATATTTCTTGCGTTCTTGACAAGATTGAAAATGTGTACATTGGGTCGGATTGTTCCCCCTATGAGATTAGAGAGTACACTGAGCTTTTTAAATAATTTTGAGACCTATTCGTTTGGTCGTATGAAGAATTGTCATGAATTGACCCCCGCACGGTCAAATGTGGCATTAGGAATTATCCGAACGTTAGATCTGTTTGACTAGTTGATCATGGGGGCACATCCTTGATGAAGCCTAGAAATGGGCTCTATATTAAGAAGTACTATGCATGATTTTAAGTCGAGGATGATTTGTTGTATATTATTGTACATTTGCATAGCGTAGTTTTGGTTTACAGGTCATCTATGGCGATGATATGTCTACGCCACCAGAGGAAGAAGTTTGTTGGGTAGGGGTTGGCCACTCGACCCCCTCCTAGTCTCCACATGACATTTTCCCAGTGTAGCTGTGATGGATCTTGAACTCCATGTGGGGCAATCTCAAATATTGGTCTTATCTTCGGCACACGCTAAAAAAATAAAGCGCTCAAGATGCTTCCATAGTTGAAGCTCCTCACCCGCCCCATCTTGTAGTCAGTAAGCTGTTGTTTCATGTTGCTCAGTAGTGAGGTACTACAGTCATATATCATAGGACACATACAGTTCACCGCATAGAACATCAAAGGCCTTGAATCCTGGTGGAGATATGCCAATCCCTCTATCCTACCCAGTGCCAATAGTATGGCCTTTAACCCAATATTTTGGATCGATTTTGTTGGGATTTAACTCCCAACCTTGTCTATATCTGGGACATGATACACAATAGTGTACTCATCTATAGTGAGCCCAAATACTAGCCCACAAGACCGTAGGTTTACCACCTCCCCTCTGTGGGACAATCCCGTGATAAAGTAAATGTCCTCAACCTAAAGGTTGAGGGGCATCCTGTCTAACTGAAACATCTCTGAGTTAGGATCCCAGTAATCCAATAACAACTAGAGTAGCCTTGGATTTTCCCTTAATATTCCAACGCTCCAAAAATTGTATAATCCACAAGCCCTTAACGTTTGTTGAGCCATTTGATTAGCTTGCACAGCCTCCTCAACATCACCATGTTCACGCTCTCTCCATTCTAGAACCATCATGCACAAGAATTTTCAAGTTCCATTAGAATTTTCCTTTGATTTTCTTGTTTAGGCCCTGTATGCAATTGTTTTCAAAACAGTCGTGTATGTATATGTGTATCATGGTCTTTTCCACGTACACCCATCCCTATACACAGAAAAAGACCCAATTTCCACGTGGGCCGAAATCGCCCTCTTTGGGATGGCCCAAGATTAAAAATTGACCATCAAAATTTAAAATAAAAACATGTAAATGGAAGAGAAGGGCATGAGCTTCTACCTAAACCAGACAGAATGCGATTCTGTAGACCGATGCTCCCGGGATAAGCTTTTGAAGCTTTTGGTCTCAAATGCACTATGGTGGGTAAATTTTCAAATGGTATGGAAAATTTTATTTTTCACTATTTTATAGAAAAAATTTTGAATTTTTTACCCACTTTCTATAGTTTTGACCCATTTTTTACCATTTTTGGACCGTTTGGACTTATTTGGTGTTGTAGTTTTGAGCACATTTTGACCGATTCTTTGGTCCATTCATGCCTATTACATGTATAATGTATGAACTAGCATATAGGTTAGGATTTCACATCCACCTACATTTTGCATGACCTTATGACCATTTCATTTTAACCTTAGATACGAACCCATTCCATGAGATCACAGAACCTTCTTGTTGTTGTTAGAAGTGTTATTGTGTGAATGGTAGAGATTTCCTATACATGGGCGCCCTAGTTAGATCCTTTTTTGCATTTGGTGCCCATGCTGAGTTTCCTCCTTTAGGATGTGGGAGTCCCTTTTTAGTCCTGCCATGTCCTTGAGCAAGAGCTTCATACTCCTCTTGAACTTTATGTTGGATTTTCCCCATAGGGACTCCCTTGTATATGTCAAGTTATAATTGCATTTCATGAGTTTTTCTTGCCTTCTTGAGCTTTACGCTGAGTCCCTAACTTCAAGTTATCATCCATATAGCCTGATCTTGTCTCATGTTTGGCCAAGCAGATCCTTCTACATATCTTTTGTAGCTTGATCATCCCTTTATTGGGAGGAGACCTTCCCCTGAGTGTCATTATCCTACACATGTTTCCTTACATTGATCATAGGTATGTTCCATTGCTTGGAACTAGATTTCCTGTCCCTGACACTTGTCTCCTCCTAGCTATGTACTATAAAGCACTTTTATTCTTTTTCAAGCTTTTCAAAATATCTGAAAAAGTCCAAAAAAATAAAAAAACATAAAAAGTCGGACGGGAAAAGATGTTATCTTTGGCAGCAGTTGATTCATGCCACCTTTGAATAGAGCATTGTATATCACATCCATTGGTTGGGTTATTAGTTTGATTTTAGGAGTTGTACTCGTTACTCTGAGTTTATCTCCACTGACTAGTTACTCTTCCAGTCTTGATGAAATCTCTGTTGATGCCTCCTGTGTCACAGAGATGTCCCAGTTTGCATATTGAGTCCATGTTTCCTACCTTCAATCACAATGCCTTATACTCTTATTCGAAGGAAGTTGAAGCATGATTCAGCCATTCCTTAGTTATCTTGACTTTTCATGTCGACCATTCCCGATACTATTATTGGTTCATGCACATCTTGTTCATTGATTTCTTCCACATTATACAGCTTTGTTGAGTACCTCATGTTGGTTGATGGGGGATTCCTTAATGCCCTCATTCCAGCAGATTCCATTCCATCAAAATCAGGTCATTTATTCTGGAATAGGAGTCTAGATTCATTTGAGTGCCTTGATACTTACAATCATTAGTGGTAGGTTCTCTCGCCATCGACAATTTTGGGAATACATAAATGTCCCCTGATTGATGGATTCTTTCAAGCGTTCGACCTCAACACATATATTCACACTTGTTAGATTGCACTCGGTACCTTGATTCCCATTTTCATTATCGGTGGGTTATCTCACGTTTGTTAACGGTATACATCAATGACCGGTAATTAGACGATGGACTACTATGTTCGACCTCGACGCCTCTATTCACATAGTAGGACATGTACTCGTAGCATTTTGTGTAGAAGACCTTCCATATTGGTGGCATTCCATATATGATACCTCCTTAATCATGCCAGTATTCATGAGATTTCATCTCTTGTGATCATGATTCCAGTATTTCCAGTGTATATCAGATATCTTCATCCATTATGGAGATCTTGATCCATTGTATATTTTATGTGGCGATGAACACACATGACCTTTTGTATATCATTCCTATTCATGGCCATTGTACTCTTATGTATATGGGACTACTCCATGTATTTGCAGTCACATGCAGAGATTGATTATTGTATTATACTGATGAGTGACTGGTTCTTCCACCTGGGTCTTCATTACTCCACTTCTGGGATGGATTTTATAATGTATTTCGGTCATCATGTTACCCCTCTAACCTCACAGATTCGGGGACATCTGTTATAGTTGATTTTACCACACCAGGTAGATCACACATTTATGGCCTACCCTATCCATCTGCAAAATATTTGGACCCCATGGAGTTATATTATTCTTTGATGTTCCAATATTATCCCCAAAAATTGCCTGTTTATACATATACGTGACTTTTAAAACAATACCCGCGTGTATACACATATTTTGACCTTAAACCCGTGTACATCGGGATGTGTGCAAAATGATAAATATTTTTGTATTTTTCCTCATTTGAGTCTAAATAAATTGACTCTTGGCCTTCCAAATGCCTTGAGAATGCTCGGATTCGACCCTCCATTACCTCTTTGGAGTACTATATATTGAGTCCCTTGGATACATTGAGGAGGAGAAATTGAAGAGTAAGGAAACTATAGTCCATTGTTTCCTCAACTTTGCTTATACTTGAGTTTGCATCCCTTTTTCCCTTGGAGCACATAGTTTTCTTCCCAAGCTTACCTTTGCTTTGTGAGCTTGCTATCGAGAGATGGAGGATTGAAGTGGTGGAGGACCAGGTGGAGGACCCGGTTTCTATGGTTCGCAGAAATGCTAAAAGAGTTTGTCACTATCATATCTTTGATTTATTAATAGAAATATATTTTCATGTCCAATTCATGTGCATTTCGAATATGAATATTGAATCCATGGATGTATTTGATTTCTTATACATGATTGATTATATATGCTAGAGTAGTGCTAACATATTTATATATATCATGCTTTCTTTGTTTGTTATTTTTGAGAGAAAATTATAATTGCAATTGCATTGGAAAATCTCAACGAGGATCTACTTCAACCATCCAGAACAAGGTACAGTTCTATATCCCTTAGTGTTATATATGCTTACTTCTCCTATGTATTGGGAAAGATTGATTTTTGGTTCCATACTATCTATTGTGGTACCCCCAAGCCATAGTAAGTTTCTCTCTGTAACACATACTTTGAAAATGAAAAGAGATATGTATGATACTCCTTCCTAAAGAATAGAAAAATTAACACAACCAACAAGACAATTAGTTTCTTGCATATCCAACATTCCACATGTGGTATTTTCACTGAAGGCTCTTCCCTTGGCTTTCCTTGTTGATAAGAATTATTTTTTCTGAACTTTGAAGGTTGGAGACTTTTCTTTCTTTTCTTGTGCTTGTTCTTCTTAATATCCTTCCAATTATTCTGATATGGGGCCTTGCTCTTATTTTGTTCATATAAGTGTTTTTCCTTCCAGATCACATCCTTAAGGTTCCTTGGTCTATCATACTAGATTTTATCTCTATAAGATTCATGAAGACCACTTAGGAACCTTTTAATCTTTACCTTCTCATCTTGGATGACATCTGCATACTTCAAAAGTTCCAAAAAATTCTCATAGGCATCCATGGTCATGCTTCCCAACTTAAGCTCGAATAACTCTTCCATGTTTTTTTCATATTAATGATTAGAGAGGTATTCCTTCTTAAATTTTTTTCCAAGAGAATCTGTCTTCGTCGATGTCTTTTATTTTAACTAATTGATCCCACCAGATATATGCATTTCCTTGCAAATGGTATATGGATATCCATTCTTCCATATTAGGTGTGTATTAGTGCAACTGGAAGAACTTCCTAAGTCCCAACATCCATGCTTCAACATCTTCTCCTTTTTTTACTTCTCCATCAAAAGTTGGGGGCTTGATTATTCTAATATTTCCTACTAGTTCATCTCGAGCAGACCTCCTCTTTTTGTATCTCATTGGATATCTTTTAGGACTACTCTCTATAGTGCTTTATGCATACCCCTTCTTTCTCTCTGAGTGATAAGGTGCCCTTGAAGATGATTTAGAACTCACATAACCTCTTATATGACTATTTTTAGCGGATCTTTGAATGGTATTCAATGATTTTAGATCATTCATAATATTTTCCTTGATATGAATTATTCTTTCATTATCCTCTCTACACTTCCTCATTGAATCCTCCAAGCTTAACGATTCACTGCTCCTCTTATGTCTATTTGACCTTCTTCCCTCAACAAACTCCTCTTTGGGACTATATGGTCTCCGTACTTCCTCAAAATCCATCTCCAATCTCTAACTTGCTACTCTTGAACTTGCACTTGTTGAATCTTTAGTCTTCACAGGTTTGATTAAAATATCAGTTTAGTGGAAACATCGCTTGCTTAATCAATCACTGGGAGCTGCAATGTGCTCATTATCAACATTTTGATAGTAAACTACACATATGTATAAGTTCATTATATCAAAACTACTTTTCTTTTGGTTTATAAAGTAACTAGCAAACTTTTCTAAGTTACAATATACCTAATTGGACAAGGGGGATAGAAATACTTCCAAGGTTTCTCTTTACTAAATGAACATCAAGTCCATAGCCATACCAAGCTAAAAATTTAATTAACTAACTCACATGTGAAACAATATTAAGGTGCATGCATCCAAGTTATCTGATGCAAATGAATGTTTACAAAGTGACTTGAAACTTTGCAAAAGGACCAATAGCTGCAGTGTTGAAACCTTCATCTCTGATACCACTTGTAATGTCCCAAACGGGACAAAGAGATAAGGCCAAAGGTGCTAAAATTAAGACTAAATTAAGTTTAATCACAATGGATATAGATAAATTACTATTAAGGTGACTAACTATTAACCCAAATAATTAAAACTTTTAACTCTAGAGATTGAATTATAACTAAAGTTGCGACACTTAATTATTTAATTACAACACTTAATTAAATAATTAATTGCGACACTCAACTAATAATTTCCAAAATGCGAGCTAAGGTTCGTAATTGCAATAAGAATGTGAATATTACATGATAAACATCATCTTAGGTGTTAATAACTAATTTAATACTTTTGGTATGTTTGATAACATAGTTTATAAATAATCAAGTATTGATATCATTGATTATTTGCAAATTAATCTATTTTTCGATGCCATTATGTGTGTGTTGTTAGTGAGGATAAAAATTAAGGAAAACCACATATAATGGAACATCCATAGGCTGCAATCTACAACCACACAGACACCATAGCAAACAAAGAACACTAGCTACAACTACATCCCTCAAAATCAGCTCCCGATGACTGTCCCCTATAAGCATCTCTCACTAATAAAAATAAGATAGTATGGCTGCCACCCTCCAGCCATCAATTACTTTTACATATAGAATACATCACTCATCCTCATATATACAACTAAGAACAAATATGTAAACAAAATGTTTACAATCAAATGACAGGTACGTTCATCTTGGCACTAGAAAACTATCAGACCAAAACAAACATATATGGTCATCAGGAAAGATTTTTCAATGAAACAAAAGGTGTGTTTTCACTAGAAAAATTGTTCTAGAAGCAATGGAATAGCTCTCACAACATAGAAATGAGCATATTTTGGTCAAATGTATCATATGGTTGCACCCCTCTCAATACAATAGAGCCAAAATTACAATTTCCAAATAAGAAGAAGAATAGAAAGAAGGTAACGAGCATATAAACTCAACTCCATATTATATGAAATTTGTCCTTCCTGTGTGCAGCTCCTAAAATTCAATACATGAACACTTAAACAACCAGTCAGGATCCATTACACATATACCAAATAAAATAATGTAATGAAAGCATAACATAAGAGAAATACTTGTCTCCAAATATTGGCAACTCGCTGCAATAGGAAAGCTTTCCTCCCAACCATAGACACTATCAAGCCTTCCTCGCTTGAACAAGTCACCCTTGAGCTAAGACCATGGATCCATAGGTATAGAGGATCACTTAGTCTCACTACTCTCGAAACTAACTCTTTTGAGACCCACAATGCTTCCCACCACTACTTTCATGTCTATCTCCACTACCTATGGCATGCAACCTAGCTCGCCATTTCCATTTCTTGGCTTCCTATGCGAGAAACTGGACTAGTAGAGTGATATAATATTGGATGAAAATGGAAACAAATAGACTCACTCTAAGTCTCAACACACTCAATAATATCAACATTCCCAACACGGTTAGATAGGATAAATCACATGGTCTAAAGCTCAAAGATTAACTTCAACAAGAAGAGGGCATATGAATTAATAGCACAAGGAGGCCAACTCTAACCCAAAGGGATCAACTCAAATTAGAGAGAGGTAAGGTTTAAGCTTCATAATGGAGACTTAACTTGAATTAGTGGAGTGGTGGATTAGTGAAAAGATTCCCTTTCCCGAATTAGCACCATGAGAAGGAGTTACCAAAAACTAAGGAGTGGAGCCATGAAGAGCACATTGAGGCACACTAATGCATAAAAGGGGCTACGAAAAATCAGGGAGGAGAAATAAGTGAGAGAGGGCATCCAATAGGGTCATAAATATCATGGAAGCACAAAAATAGGATCTTCAATGCATAGTGGAAGCTAGAAAATAGCTTACAACCCCTAAAAACTAGGAAAAGTGCTCATAAATGACAAACAACACATATATGTGAGGGGATATCTTTCCAAGGAGGGATCCCTAGGAAATATGGGCCCACTAAGCTATGAAAATGTGCAATATTAACCCCATAGTCCATAAATATTGAGTATAGGGTTCATTGTACAAGTTTTGGGTAACCAACATTACTAATCCCACCAAGGTGCAAAAATGAATCGAGATGAAAAAAATTAAGCCAACGACAAGTTTTAAGGTGCTAGGGATGTCCCCATTCCCCCTCACATTGTGGAATCCATGGTCACCCATACTCTTTTAGTTTCCTTTGTTGATCCATTTGTTTATTTAATCAGTAGTAACGACATTCAAAGATAACAAAGATGCTAGTAATAACATTAACATTAATAATAGTGCCAAAGTCCAAAGTCATGTTATCAAACAATAATAATAAGTCCTTAATCGCATTAATGATATAAAGGATCATAAGTTCACAATCATATAAAATATCATAATTTCATAATGAAAAAGAACATAAGTCACATGAAGGATCATAAGTACAGCGCTTAACAACTAGGGTATTACAATGGACCATGAAGTGGTTAGGCTAGTAAACAAGTATAAAAGGAACCATCATGGGGGTGGTTGAGGTGGTTTAGTGAGTTGGAAGTGGCCATTAACGAGAAAATTGACCAAATCCTAAGGAGGGTTCGCCCAGTATCCTTAAAACAAGGAAATGCAATAAATACCCCGTAAATGTAGCATAGAGGGGCGCATTGACTCCATAGAATAAGGATAGGAGTGGGTAAGTGGAAAAAAAATATTTTATGTCATAACCACTAGTCTAAGTGGGTAAAATGTGGAAAAACTAGGATCCAAGACACTAGACTAGGAACTAGAACCATTTTCACATGGAACAAGTTACACTAAACACTTGGAACCTTATGCAAAGATTATTAACCAAGGTTTATATGGGAAATATGTTCCAACAATTCTATGTAAGGTGGGAAAGGATTCAATTGGTTCTCTTTCTCTATGCAAGGAACACATTCTCAAACTACAGGAAGAATCATGGCATCTCAAAAGCAGAGTGACCTAGGTTTCACTTGGGGACAAGAATACTACATTTTCCATAAATATGTTGAAAATAGACATGTAAAAAACTCCATTTGGGAGTTAAATGGGCAGGATGCCCATACTATTTCTTCTAGAAAAGACTTGAAGAATGAGGCAGTCACCCACTTTATCCCTCTCTTTTCAAATCCAGGTAATAATTCCATATTAAGTCAATTGAAAGTGGTTCACATATATCGTCATTTTTCTCCATGGAAGAGGGTCAACAGATTGGTGAACCTGTTACTTTAGACGAAATTAAGAGGACCTTGATGGGATTTTCCAAAGACAAAAGTCTCGGACTTGATGGTTGGACAATGGAATTTTTCCTTGTTTTCTTTGATATCTTGGCCAACACCTATTAGAGGTTTTTGAGGAATCTCATACATGTGGATATGTCATATGTGATATAAATGCCACCTTTCTTGTTATGATTCCTAAATGTTCTAATCCCTCATCTTTCGAGGAGTTCAAGAATATCTTTTGCCACAATCTTGTATGTAATATCTTCTCCAAAGTTCTAGTAGTCAGGAATAAAAATGATTTATCAGCTGTTATCTCCGAGGAAAAATTTGTCTTCCTACACAAGAGGCAAATATTAGACGCCATTAGAGTGGATCAAGAAGGTTTTCACTCAATTAAGATAAATAAATTGAAGGTGAGAGTCCTAAAATTGGAATTAATGAAGGCACATGATGGGGTGGAATGGAATTTCTTACATTTGGTCCTTCTTCAAATCGATCTTCCCTTGGAGGTTACGAATTGGATCATGTCATGTATATCTTCAACCAATTTTGTTATGCTCATAAATGGCATCCATTCTCCCTTTTTAAAGTGCTCCAGGAGACTTAGGAAGGGATGTCCTCTTTCCCCCCTATTGTTTATGTTGTTCATGGAAGGACTAAACAAGCTCATACAAAAGGCTAAGATCGATGGTAAGTTGAGGGGTGTAAACAATTTAGACTCCATTAGAATCACACACCTCCGCTTTTCTGGATAACGTTCTTCTATTTGGAAGAGGATCTGTAAATGAATGGTTTGTGTATAAGGAGTTGTTGGATATATTTTGCAAGGCTTTGGGTATGGTTATTAGTTCCCTCAAATCCACTTTCATGAATAATGGTATTGATGAAGCTACAAAGGATTCAATTTTTAAATTTCTTCCATACAAAGTAGCGTCTCTAAATGATGGTTTAAGATACATGGGTTATTTCATTAGACCCAATCACTACATCAAGGGGATTTGTCCTGACTGTTGAGAAAAATTTACTATAAATTACAAAATTGGACTTACAAGGGGTTGTCTCTCAGAGGTAGGTTAATACTTGTCAAATCAGTTTTGGAGAATATTCATGTTTATTGATTGTCCCTAGCAAAGGTTCTATGGTCCATTATTGTCAAGATCAACAAAAAGTGTTTCTCTTTTCAGTGGGTCGGTACTCATAAAGTGTTTCTATTTTGGCGTTGTATTTTTCATGGGGTCCTCTGGAGCGAGGCCATGATAAGCAAGTATATTCAGTCTCGATTAGTGATCAAATGGGTTAGGGATGGAAGTATTATACACAAGGGAGGATCAAATATTTGGATTAATTTTACTTTTGTTTTTCATATCCTAAGTAAGTGGATGGTATGGTGCATTGGTGATGGGAAGAGCATTCTTTGCAGTTGTGATCCATTTATTGGTGGTGTTGTCTTTTACAATCTATTGGCCCCGCTGTTGAATGCATTAAACACCTTGGGCATCGAATTTGTGTTCCAAGTTTGCCGTGGTGAGGATTCCCTCATAGATTGCTTCATGCAGTAGATTTGGGCCTTGAAGGATTGATTGGTTCGGAATGGTCTAGGTTTGTTAGCGATTTGATTCAATGTGGCATAGTTCTTTCAATTTTTTTAAACTCCTTATTCTAGTCGTGGAATGAGTCCTATGGTGTGGTCTCTGCTAAAGCAACTTGTGATGCTATATTCTCTTCCATTGATCCTCAGAATGAACATTGGTGGTTCAGTTTCCTGTATACTTGACACTATCCCCTCAACATTCTCATTGTTATGTGGTTTCTTTAGAAAACAAAGTTCTCACTTGGGAATTTTTTCGTAAGTGGGGTTGCTCTCGACCTAGTTTCTACATATTATGCAAATCAACAAATGAAACAATCAAACACCTCCTTACCTGATGCTCCTTCACTCGTTCTATTTGGGTAGAGATAAAATCACTACTCGGTATCTCGACTCCTTGGTTGGCTACTCAAATAAACATTAGTATTACTACTTGGAAATATGCAGTACCTCAACAAAAAACATTACCTTGCTTTGTTTCATGGCACATATGGATCATCGAAATAAAGCTTTGTTTGAAGGTTCCCAATTATTGACTTTCAGGGTTATATGTACCGCCATCTCCTCTTACAAAGATTGGTCTACACATAGATGCTAGAAGCCTTCTAAAAATGTTAGTTTTCCACACATTAGAGGAAATTTGGGGTCTAAAATGGGCCTCCTAAGGAAAATAATAAAATCATATTTATTAATTTTGGAGGAAGAAAGAAAAAAACTACTTCTTTATTCGTACTTTCAACGTATATCCCAGTTGTTTTACTCAGATCTTGAGCGGAGCACATGTTGGATGCAAAATTAAATTCCGCATCCAACGAGTACCCGCATTGCAAACTTTTAACAGATCCCACTTCCCCAAAAACAAGAAATATCTAAAAAAATATGATGATCATTAAGGTATTTCTTGTTTTTGGGGAAACGGGGTCCATCAAAGTATGCATTGTGGGTAATTGTTGGAAAAATTCGCATCCAACGAGTGCTCCTACTTGAAATTTGAGTAAAAACACAGGGAGATATGTTGAAAATACGAACAAAATAATAGTTTTTTTTATGTCAAATATGTCAAGCCAACCCTTGTGGTTGACTCATTTTATTAATATTCCATTGGTTCTTGAATTCCAACCATCAAGAAATTATGGTTGGCTCATTTTCTTATAAGGCCCATTTTAGACCCCAAATTTCCTCTAATGGTTTGATCCAAATAGGCCAATTGGATTTTTCGATGGTGCAACCTCGAGATTGGGTGTTGGGGACTCTGGAGGGAAGATTTACTTGGCCATGAGTGAATACTTGATTTTACGGATGGGATGCGGTCCATCCACCAACACTAAAGCATGATTAATAGCATTATGGGACCTCCTCTGCATTGCTCGTGACTAGCACATTTTTCATTGCAAATTGCAGGTGATTAGAAGACAATTATCGATTACACAATTGGTATCAACAATTTGCAGGTTCCTCTCTTGGAGGGTTGGATGCGGGAGATTAGATCCCTCCACATTTTTTTGGACAGGTCTCATTTACTCATGTTTACAGGGTCTTCAACAATCAAGCAGACTTGCTATCAAAAAAGGCCCTTAGATTTTTAGCTAGTACAAACCATATTGAGGAGTTCGCTCCATGACAACTCCTTTCATAGAAGCTAGTTCATCGTTTTGGTATTCAGTAATGATAGTATAATTTCCATATTTTCATGTTTCCTGATATATGTGTATTATTGGAACACTTATTGTTTTAAAGTTTCCTTCATGGTTTAGTTTCTTTTCATACAGGTCTTTTTTTATGTATGATCATGGTTGTCTCTTTCAATATCTTCTTGGATATTACAACTTATGCACTATATGATCATTTTGTCACTGTCAATTGAGTCTAGTTTAAGTAATTCTAAGATGGAGTGTTATCGTCCAAACAAAATTCTATTCTCAATTCAGTCAATCTCTAATTTGTTTTCAAAATATTTAAATATAAAATTCAATAAATATTAAACCCCTTTAATATTGACATCTTATAAATGACAACCACCAAAAATATATTATACTTAACATAAAAAATAACAAATAAATTCAATAAAAATAAATAAATAAATACTGATAATTAAACAAATTTAAAACTTATTCATCATTTATATATATTTTTCCTTATATCATCTTATTATATGTTTTTCTTTATATTATCTTATATTATTAACAAATATATTCCATAAAATAAATAAATACTCATAATTAAACAAATTTAAAACTTATCCATCACTAATTGTATATTTTTCCTTATATCATCTCTTATTATATATTTTTCTCAGTAACATCTTATATAATAAATAATAATCAATTTAAGACACTGTTTTTTCATCCCAATAATCTCACACAGAAGCCATTTTGGGATGTTTCTCTCTCCTAATATTGCTTTTACACAACTTCAAAGGTTGGGTGGTTGCACATCTCTAACGTTCCTTGTGCCCGTTTCTTCCTTAAAGGTCAGATGGCTTAGTTATTCTATCTCATCTTTATTATATATGTTCCTCTAAGTCAATACAATATTATAAAGAAACGTTGTTGCATTGTTATTTAATTATAACATTCTAAATAGCTTTGTCTACTGATATAATTTAATTTTTGTATATAAAATATGTATATTTATTCTTAACATGAAGATAAGTTATATAATGTTAGTCATATAATTTACCTACAAATGTAAGTCTTAATTCCTCCATTATGTTATGGTCGTTAAATTTATTTGAACCTTTATTTGGCCTCAAATCGAGGCACGATCCCATTCTCGAGATGCTTCATCTTCTACCATGGTAAAGGGGAGGTTCCTAGTGTTGTTCTTGTTTAGGTGTGATTTATATGGCTTTTCGTACGTTAATGTGAGCCCCCTCATAAAGGTTAAACCTCGACTCTATGAAGATCCGAAGGATCCATACTAATGAACTCTAGTCCCTCCTACCATACGCAAGTGGCTCATGGAGTTGGTAAATAGGAGTAATTGATTGTCAACATACAGTGTTGGGGACACATGTTATCTCCATGGATTGCCATCCAGATTCTTCATACTTTCACAAAGGTTTGTTTCATCTATTCCCCAGTTATATTTTCCTTTCAATTGGATTGTTGGTGCCAACTTTAATTGAGACTGGGATTTACTTTTATTTATTAAAGAAAAAGCTATGTAATTAGTAACATTTAGTAACATGTTTGGACTGTATTTATCATTTTTTTAATGGATAATTATGTGTAGTTTATTGTGTAATATGATAAATGGCCACGAATGTCTTTCTTTCTCCCTCCCTTTATATAAATAAATCATCTGAGTGATTTGTACAATAATATCAATTTGGATTTTCTTTCATCTGAGTGATTTATACAATAATATCAATTTGGATCTAAATTTGCTTTTAAATGAAGTTTGTGATTAGAGTTAAAACATATTATATTCAATTTATACATTCTTACAAATGCACACATATTTTTATTATCATTTCTTCGTGAGCTTGGTGAGGTGAGCTCATTGAGCTTAGTGTTGATGGATAGAACTTATCTATCAAATCCATATCCATCATGAGAAGTAAAGATAAAACTATGTCTGAGGCTTCGAGTAAAGTGAGTTCGTTGGATCAATCTCAAAAGCACTGCCTTGAGCAATATATATGATGATGATCTGTTGTATGATATGTTCTTTGGTTCACATGATGATCCTCTATACATCTCATTAATTGTAACTGTAGAGCAAGTCCAAGTCCCAATAGCAAGGGTTTTCTACTCTACAACTCTCCTTGTAAAATGTGAATCCTAAAAAATAAGTATGTAAAATGTAAAGTTTATGTAGTTTGAGTAATTAAATTATTATATAACAAAATATTAAAAAATAAAAAAAAATCATTTATCATAATTATGATTTTAAAATCAAATTATTGTTTCAAATAAATTAAAAATATATAGATAATATATTAGAAATTATTATTATAATTCTAATTTTTATAAGAAAAGCAATATAGACAAAAACTACCCATACAACGGCTTAGAAAAAGATATTTCTATTCCAAGGAATGAAGGAACTATCCTCTCGATGGGTGACTTTAATGCTCAAACATTAAGTAACCAAGCTATTATTTTAAGCAAATATTCAAACCCTAATTCTCTTTGGTTAGATGAAGACCCTGATCTAGATAGCTAGTACAAGAGAAGTTATGCAAATCTAGATGAAAATTTATTCGGATCCGACCTTGCCAAGCTCTATAGCGTTCAATATCTTATAATTTGTAATGTTATAATAAAGTGTCCAAATTCTAGCGAGATGACTTGTATTCATGGGCCTGGAAGTAGTGTGGTAGATTATGTCATATCTAATATCCCTTTATACAATAGAATGATAAATATAGGCATATTAAATGACCACGATCCTAACTCACATCATAAACCTCTAATCATAACACTCAATTTTTCCATGCATAGTGATCCCACAGAAGAAAATTCTCATAGTAAAAAACATTTGATCTTCGATAGAAATAATGATGATCTTTTCATAAATGAGTTTAAAAATGACTTGTTTCCTCTATCAAGTACAGGAAATATAGAAGACCTCTATTATAATTTTACTACGATCCTCTCATCTTCCATTAACAAGTGCTCCATCGAAGTTTCGAGTAAAAAGAAAAATCGAATGATCAATCCCTGGTAAGATAAAGAATGTAAAAATGAAAGAAGAGCCATCAAGGAAGCTATTGAAGAGTCTCTAAAATTCGACAAGATAAATAAATACAAAGCCTTAATTAAAAAAAAAAACACACTATATAAATAAAAAGTAAGAAAATCTTTGATACCTCAATGTTAAAGTTACAGCATCACGAGTCATTCTCCAATCCAATATTGTGTGTCGGGATTAAGCCTCATGTGTTGAGGTAGGGAGCTTGATTTGGACTCAGGAAACTTGGAGTAAATTCTTGGGTTGGAATCAAGAATGACTAATCCTTATGTGTAATAGTTAATCCTCATGTTTTGAGGTGAATGCTTTGATATGTCAAGGTGATGATGTTGTACAGTCTCGTTGGACAAAACTAAGGACTTATATGACAAGTTGGATCCTCATGTGTAGACGCAATGCTTTTCTAGTTGAAGTATGCATGATTTGTGACATACTACTAACCATGATCTAGCTATTACGTATCCTCTAGAGACTGACCACCTCGAGAGTGAATTAATTTAGCATAAGATCACTTGGCACGATAGTAGAATGATATGATTACATCATTGCACAATATCATTTGTATAATTTGATATGATAGATAAATTAAAGCCAACACATATGAACCACACAAATAAGATAAGAGATAAAGATAAGTTGCATAGTAAACAAAGAGAAATTGAATTTCTCATGAGAATGACTTCGGTTGATTAAGGATAACTCAATTAGTTAAACTCAAGTGATATTAACAATGATTACTTAATCTAATTATGGAGTGCTCAAATTGATCACTTCGGTGAGATAATCAAGCATGGTTTCAATTAAGAGAATTAATTGAAGTGTTAATAAAGAAGATTTAGTTAGTTAAAATTGTTTTGCATGACAACACTTTAGTTAAACTAAAAGACGAAACTTGAGTTAGAACACTTGCATGACGACACTTGAGTTAGCATCCTAACTAAGTGGTCTAGCTCCTAGTTGTATAGTGAGTTCATCCTAAAGTCAGTAGAGCATGGATTTAATGTCAAATATGAAAGGTGTTGCACAATTGTGTTGTGCAAGATAGACGAGTTCAAGGTGCAGAATAATTTCCACGTGCAAGCATTCACTATATTCTGCATGAGACTTCTTTCACCCATGCAGTGATTCACTACCTCTTGCATGAGACCAAATTTGCAAGTTAAATTGTGTGTTGTACATACAGTTGGATCATCCAATCCTTCTCTCTTCTCTATTGCTAAGTTATTGCACCTAGGGTGTTTGAATTCTTTTTTATCTTGCACCTAGGGTGCCAAAAGCAATTTGTAATTGTAAAATACATTATCTTCTATCTATCATTATTATACTGAGAATATATGCTTGGGTATTTCACTCTCATTTTTTTGAGGGTTTTTCCCATGGTACATGTTGTGTTATGTACGGATGATTATGTCTATGAATGGTTCATTGATTTCAAGTACTTAATAATTCCGAAAATAAAGATTAAAGATCAAAGTTAAACAAAATTCAACAAGAAAATCCATCAAGGAATCCATTGAAGAGTCTCTAAAAGTCAACAAGATAAATAAATACAACGCCCTAATTAAAAGAAAACAAATGCACTATATAATTAAAAAGCAGGAAAATTGTTTATACCTCTCTAAGGTAGCTCCTAAGAAATTATGGATGTGCAAATTCTAAAATAGTACTAAAAATAATAAGAAGATTTCTTTGAAATATTGGAATCCCTGGATGCCATAAGTAACATTCAATCCCTCTTTACAGTGAAAGAATTTTTCTTGGTAGAAGACATTGATTTTGGGGTTAAGCACCAAGAAAATGGAAAAGCTAAGGACATTGAAGGATATCAAGCAAAAATCTTAAAAATTGGAGGAACTATCCTTATTACTCACATGCACAAACTCTTCAATATACTGATTAAGCAAGGTTTACCTAATCCTTGGATTCATAGCCTCATTATTCCTATTTTTAAAAGCAGTGATAAAAGTAACCCATCTAATTATTGAACCATTATGAGTATCCTTATCTTAGCAAAGCTTTAAAGTGTCATTTTAGAAATTAAAATAAGCATATGTCTAGAAAGTGAAGGTAAGTGCACTAAAGGTCAAGTGAGATTTAGAATATATCACTCTACCACATACTAGCTCGTTATGCCTCAGATCATTGCGGATGAATGTCATAATAGTAAATCTAGTGTATTTTGTTGCTTTGTGGACTTTAGGAAAGCTTTCGATACACTTCTTGGAAATAACTTGTGGAATAGATTATAAGAGCTAAAGGTTCCATTTGAGCTTACCCGATATGGTTTTATGACGCTACCATTATCGAATTCAAGGGAATTGATGTGTGGTCAAAAGATATTAATTGTAATACTGGAGTTAAGCAAGAGTTCCCCCTCTCCCCTACCCTTTTCAAAATATACATCGATAAGTTAGAAGGTTGTTTAGAAGAAGTAGGTTGTGTTGTTGCGAACTTAGCTGGAATAGTTGTCATCCTCCTTCTCTACGTTGATTATATTGTTCTTATGGAAAGGTTTCCCTTTGATCTTGATAAGAAATTAAGAATTCTCAAGGGTTTCTTATTTTATATGAGTATGGCAGTTAACACCGACAAAACAAAAGTTATGATTCTCAAGTCAAAGAATATCACTTACGCTTATTTTTTATATGATAATAGCAACTTGGAGAAATCATCTTCTTACAAATATATTGAAATCAATGATCACAAACTCAATTGGAACTATAGCATTGAGAAAAAGGATTAATGGAGGGTGGAAAGCTTATTTTTGTCTTGAAAACAATTGTAAATCAACAAACCTTGTGATGTGGGATAAAAAGAAGCTCCCTTTTTAAACTTGTTGCTCTTGTTATCCTATATAGTTTTGAAGTATGGGTTGCAACATCTCTGGAAAATCTTGGAGAAAGTTTGAACAATTGTAGCGAAAGAGCTATAATATGTAGTTTATGAACCGTGTCAAATAATTATATATGGATATAAAAGTAATGTAAAATGAGTAAAATATATGTTTTTATAATAATGAAAGCCTAGGCATATATATCGTCCTTATGATGACTATTGACATAAAGGTATGTCATTACGTGATGTGCCATATCATAATTACATTTAAATATAATTAACTATATTCATATTTTATGTTCATAACAACAATCCAAAAGTGTTTCATAATGTATAACCTCAAAATTTAAAAAAAAATACACCCTACCCTATTCTCCTTCTAGAAGTAGGTTTCCCCCCCATCGAGAATATTGCTATGACTAGGTACTTGATGTACAGGTACAGGATAAATAAAATGGGAGACTAGAGACTTCCTAAAATTTATTTAAAATCTAGTCAAGACCACCTAAGACTCAATAGAAGCAGGTATAAAGACACCATGGCTTGGTTAAACCATTGAGGATTGAAGAAAATGCCACTTTGCAAAATATCAGTAACATAAAAAATATTATCACATCTTAGTTTAAAGAGAAAAAGTGGGGTGATAAATAATTAGAGGTTAAAAGAAAATTATGATGCTATAAGAAGGTCACTAACCCTAATATGGAAGATAAAATATATATATATGTTTTAACTAGTTCGAAGAAGAAAATTAATATTGCCAAGACAAGAATGAACTCTCATGAACTTTGTAGTGAAACTAGATGTTGGACGATTCCTAAAGCACGATGGGTGAAAAGGATATGCCATCTTTGTGAGACTATGAGCGTTGAGGATGAAAGTCATTTTCTCTTAGAGTGCATTGCTTACACCCACAATAGCTTGTTATTTCATAATCTTTGCTACAAACAAACCTCCCTAACCTTATAACATGTCAAAACTTTGGAAACCTAAAAACGCTTCTTTCTAAGCTTTTTTAGCACATGAATACAATTTTACAACAATCCAAGTAATCTTTTATCTTAAGGTTTGATAGACCAAAGTGGTCTCTGTGGACATTGACCACCACCACCACCACCATAATTTTGTAATTTAAGTGATTAAATCATTATATAAAAAGGTTATTAGAAATTTAAAAATGATATATATCTTAATTATAATTTTAAAATTAAAGTATTGTTATAAATAATAATAAAACATATACCAATATCACTTTAGTTAAAATATTAGGATTTAATTTAAAAATAGATAGAATATGTTACAAATTAACAAGAGCCACGTGGTGGCAATGTCCCGACATTGTCACATGCCATTGCATGTTAACTACAATAATCTAAGCAATTTTTCAACTAGTTACTTCACTAGGATGAAGATTGAACAACATTCGTTTATCTGGATTTTATTTTATTTGATCAGTCAACATTTATTTATCTCTGTCATGCTTGATAAAATAAATTATTTTATTAATCAACATTCATTTCAAATTATTTTATTGATCAACATTCATTTTTATATGAAGCTCCAATTTTCCATTCTCCTCTCCATGCTTCTTAGTTATGAATAAACATGTATTATGATTTTTCCATTGTTTGTCTGAACTTCATATAACTCATAGGGAAAACAATATGTTGCATAAACATAGAGATGAATGGATATGTATGCATACACTATTAATATTTAATAATTAAAATTGATGAATAGCTAGCATGTTCTATGTTTTAAGAACATTAGAATAAATATACTTATAATAATTCTAATTTAAGTTGGTGACAAAATAAATGTTGTAATTAAATAAATGAATTTGGAATTTTGGTTTTGAACTTTCTTAATATTTATTACGTAAATTCGGCGTAGATATTAATGGATTTCAATATTTTATACTTCTAGCGTAGAAATGGATGGATTTGGATACGTTGGGGTAAATCTATGTTGTGGATTAAAATAAGTTGTTCTCTTTATGTTTTTGATTGGATTTTAGCACAGGATAGCTGGGCTTGACTTAAGAATTTGCATTGTTATTATGTAACAACTAGAACATAACCTACAGAGTAGAACATTTATGAATGAAAAATGTTCTAGTTTAATGGCCACCAAGACTAGGAATTTTGATCAACCCATTTGAGCTCATCATAATCTTCCATGAAAGCTTTTCAAACCATTAGCCTCAAACTTATAAGTCTAAACAAGAATTTGTATTTGATTTAACAATATTAATTAATTTACCATTTGGCGATTAGGATTTAGTTTGCAGGCTCTGAACCCATGCCAACATGTATTGCATGCTTCAATTCCTATATACAAGAATCCTTGTTTATCCTAAAAAATGGAGCATTGTTAGTGATGTTAAAGAAATTTGGTGAAATAATATTAGACAAGAGTTTTAGTAATCAAATTTCTTCTTGGGTTTCGTCAATTGAAATAAGGATGAACCATCCGCCTAGCAACAAATCACAATAGCATAGAAATAATCACAAACAAGATTTATGTATTCAATATATTTGCGACGAAAATCATCTTATATAGTAGATAATTGCAATGATAAACTAACCATAGTTGATTGCACCAGTCCCCCTATTCTTCCCAACTTAATCTTGCTACAAAAAAGGTAAAATTGTTAGGATTATTAATCCTCCCTTGTCCAATTTGGTCATATGTCTAAATCAGAAGTCATGTCTAAATCGGGAGTCCATCCAGTCTATTTTTTGTCACTAGCACCATTGGGTCCACTTAGCCTAATTGGGGCACATGTTCCAGTTACTAAAGTGTGGGGAACACTAATTGAGGCCTACTGCCACTTATTTCACTTGCATGCATCAGTTTAGGATCCTCCTAGATCAATCCCTACAATTTAGGATCCACTAGGAGTGCTGATACCGACCTTCATCAGTTGAGTTCAGTTAGTGACTAGTCAAGTTGAGTTAGGAGTCTGTTACATTCAGTTCTAGTCCTCTACATTCAGTTAGCGCTAGGTTTGTATGTCTGCATGCTGGAGAGGTGCATTTCTCACCTACCATAGTCAGTTAGCCTTAGTTAACACTGAATTAGACACTTGAGTTATGTTTTCGAACTCCGATGAACTCCGATAATGGTTTAGAAAAGGTCAGTTAACTATTGAGTCCTCCTATAATGATTTAGACAAGGTCTTAGTTACCTACAGTCAAGTAGAGTCTAATCAATTCGAATTTCCTCATGTGGATTCAAATTGCATGTGGCTATTTAGCCATTGTATTACATTTTAATTGTTCATCTAATTACTTTTTTGTTAATGAAAGCATTCACAGTTGCAAGCCATTTTTGCACTATTTCATTCTTCAATAACTGAGTAAATTATGTGATCTATTTTATGAGATGTGTGTTTGTCCACAGATCTATGTGCTCAATTTAATATGGTATCAGATCCTCAACGGACAAGGCACTTCTCCTCCTCAGATCTCCTATTGGATCATTTTTTAGCAAAATTGCTCCTTCCAGCTCTGCATCAGAAGTAGAAGGTTTACCACTTAATACCCCAAGTTAAGGAATTGTTGATCAAGCTTTCTTGATCAACTATGCTAGGTGTGATGAAAAGCTAAAATGTGTAGGTTGTCTGACCTTACTTTGACTTTTTGTGTAATTGCAGGTACAACTTTGAATGGATTCATGAGTTCCTCTTCCCACCCTATTCACAAGCTATTCATAATGGAAGAAGAAGATGATTGCATCTCTGATGAGACGAGGTCTCTATGGGGTGTCTATTGGACTTGGTGAAGAGTTTTTTAGTGAGAATGACTGGCTGAATGAATGTGATACAGCTTTTGGAACAATGACACTGGCTCTTTCTCCTAGCTTGCGCTACCTCAGTAGATCTATTGAAGACCCAAAGGAACTTTGGACAAGATTGGACAGAACATTTGGAAAGATTGATGAGGATAATAATAGCACTTTGGAGAGCACATCCAACACCATAAGAGTTCCTGATCCATAATTCTCAGCCTCTACTCTCTATGCTGAAGTTGTTCAAGATAAAAAAGAAGAAAATTCCTCCTCCAATGATTTTCCTCTTAATTTTGTGCAAAATTTTCAGTAATTGCTTCTGAAAGTGAAGAGAAATTCGATTTTTCTCCCTCTAATGTTGCTGCTGGTGTGCAACTATGTAATACCTTGGATATTTTTGAAGAAATATCAGATTACCAGAGTGATCCATTGTAACACCCCAATTTTGACCCCATTTGCATTAAAAATGTATATGATGTATATATTGTAATTAATCGTGGTGTGGAGCTAAAGGCAAAAGCCCCACCATCGATTTATTATTTTATGTTCCGGAGATTAAAATCGTTGCCGAAGGTATATTTCGTGCTAGCCGGCACAATATAATTTTGTCATCATGTAAATATGCAATTTAATTAAAAACCCCAACCAGCCATTAGAGGAATTTTGGGGTCTAAAATGGGCCTCCTAAGGAAAATAATAAAATAATAGTTAAAATAATAAAATAATATTGATTAATTTTGGAGGAAGAAAGAAAAAAACTACTTTTTGTGTTCATATTTTCGACATATCTCCCTATGTTTTTACTCAAATTTCGATCGGGAGAGCTCGTTGGATGCGGAATTTGATTCCGCATCCAACGAGTACCTGCACTGCATACTTTTGATGGACCCCGCTACCCCGAAAACAAGAAATACCTGAAAAAATGTGATGATGACATCATCATCACGTTTTTTCAGGTATTTCTTGTTTTCGGGGTAAATGACATCATCATCACGTTTTTTCAGGTATTTCTTGTTTTCGGGGTAGCGGGGTCCGTCAAAAGTATGCAGTGTGGGTACTCGTTGGATGCGGAATCAAATTCCACATCCAACGAGCTCTCCCGATCGAAATTTGACTAAAAACACAATGAGACATGTCGAAAATACGAACAAAAAAAGTAGTTTTTTTTAATGACAAATATGTCAATTCAACCATTATGGTTGACTTATTTTATTGAAATTCTATTGGTTCTTGAATTCCAACTCACAAAAACTTATTTTGGCATGTTTTCTTATAAGGCCCATTTTAGACCCCAAATTTCCTCTAATGTATGTCTATGCAACAAATAATGAGATGGGGGCATGATTTTCCTAAGGATAAGGAGAGGGAAATATTTAACCTTCGGGGGCCAATGGGGAAAAGCCAAATGTCAAAGGGAGAACCCATCAATCAGTCAACTACCAATTTAAATTCTCTGGAGTTAGTTGGGGGCAGTTATTGCCTAGGAAAAACCTTTTGCATGGGTAGTGGTGTGTGGTAGGACTGCTAGTCCTTGCCCACATGCACACTCCACCAGGGAGTCGTTCCTCCTCGCATGGGCAGGAGAAGAAGAGACCCCATTCTTCCATTTTTTCCCATTCTCACACAGAGACAGCTGATTTCTCTCCTCACGCACAGGTTTTGGGATTTTCGTCACACAGCTGAGAAATCGCTTTTGGTTTCCCCACAAATTTTGGGTTGTTGTGGGTTCTCATTGAGTCGTTTTGGCCATGATAGGGCCAAGAACGACTTTGAAATTGAATTGCTCAGTCTGAGCTGTGTATTACCCAAGTTTCCATTCTGATTGTGTTCTGTGATGTTTTCCTTTAAACCCCATAGCTGTGAATTGTTGTGCTGGTTGTTTTGTTGTCTGTGCACATGATATTGGTCTTTGGACTATGTAGGAGTGGAAAGGATTCTGCTTGACAAACCTAATGTTTTGTAGGAGCCTCATAGACAGAACTAGAGGGATGGCTCTCTTCTATACACCCCCTGAATAGTTTTGGAAGGGAATTCATGTCCTGAGGGACTGTGCAACAGAGAAGGGAATGATTCCTTTTGTTAGGTGTGTGTGGATGTCTTAGGAGTCAAACTAGTTCTGGTGTAGGCATCCTTAGCTCTTCAGTGAGCCCACTAGCTTAGCAGACAGTGCTTCCATCTCCTGATAACCTGATAACCCAACTTGTTGGCTTGGATATGTGTTGTTGTGTACTCTCGGTCTGATAAACCCAACTGTGTTAGCTTGACTGACTTTTGACATATCTTTGGCTATGTGTGAGCCTGCTTAGTTTCCTTATTCCTTGGGGAATCATGCCCAGCTCGGGGGTGGCAGTGTGGCTGAGAGATTAAGGATCACACTGGCCTATGGTTGGGTCGAACGTTGCAGCGACATAGCTGGTTGCGGACGAGCTTCTTCATAAGATAAGTATTCTTGTGTTTAAATCCCTACAGTTACATTTGATAATGAATTACAATGAACATGTTGAATTCTTGAATGTATGGTTTTGTTTCCGCTATATGGTAATAATGTATGCATGTTTTAGATCAAAGAATTTCAACATTTTTTTATGTGTATATTCATGGGGCTAGTTGCATGGGTAGATAGCAGCATCGGTAGTGTCCTCTTCATCGGTCGGAGGGTCGGGTACGTTATAGTGTGGTATCAGAGCTTTGTTGTAGCATGGGTCTCAATGGGCCATGAAAAGCAAAGACAGAGGCAAGGTTACCCTCTACCCAACAGAGGAAAAATGTGAAACATAGGGGGAATTTCAAAATTTCAAAAATTTCTAAGTATGGAAAATATCGGATGACTTGAGCTAAGTCCATCCGATACGTCGGATGACTTAAGCTAAGTCCATTCAATAAAGAAACCTAGCAGAGAGAAATTTTGAAAATTTCATAAGTCTGAAATTTTACCGAAGGTCTCGGATAGGTGGAGCCGAAGGTCTCCACTGGGAGGAGCCGAAGGTCTCAGCTAGGTGGAACCGAGGTGTCAGCAAGGCTCGCTAGAAGGGAGCCGACACGACGACATAAAGAGGAAGATAAGAAGAAAAATTCAAAAAAATTTCAAAGTATAGGAAATATCAGAATTTTTTTTCCGATGGCTCTGAGGAGAAGCTCTCTGAGGAATCTCAAATAACTTTTTGATGTCTCTCGGAAATTTTGTCCAATGGCTCTCGGGAGAAGCTCCCTGAGGCATCTCGGATAACTTTCCAATGTATCTTGGAAATTTTTTTCCGATGGCTCTTGGGAGAAGCTCTCTGAGGCATCTCGGATAACTTTCCGATGTCTCTCAGAAAAAGTTTTCCGATGGCTCTCGGGAGAAGCTCTCTGAGGCATTTCGGATAACTTTTTGATGTCTCTCAGAAAAAGTTTTTCAATGGCTCTCATGAGAAGCTCTCTGAGGCATCTCGGATAAATTTTTGATGTCTCGTGGAAGAAGTTTTTTGATGCGTGTCGGAAGAGAAAAGAAGATCGACCTGAGGTGTCGGAAGGGAAATGAAGATTGACCCGATATGGCATCGGATGACAGAGGAAGATCGACCCAATATGGTGTCGAATGACAGAGGAGGATCAACCCGATATGGCATCGAAAGATAGAGGAAGATTGATTCGATAAACGTCAGAAGGGAAATGAAGATCGGTCCACCGAGGTGTCGGAAAAATTGTCAATAGTGGCTTGATTCATCTTATGACTTGTTGGGAAGGGATCCAATTGGATGGAAAAATATGAGTTTTTTAGTGGGATTTTTTTGTGGAAAAGCAGGATTCCAGTGGCAAGCCCCCTTGACCCATGTCGTCCCCCTGAGACAGTCGTTCTTTGAGGAAGAAAATTCTGTGTTTTGGGAAAAGTTGTCATTGTATGATTTTTTCCAATAGAAGGTAAGTAATTCTGATTTTGCATAAATGATATGCAGCTAACAGTTGTGTTACTAACACATTTTGCATAATCATAGTCTCCTTTAAGGGCAGTATTCCAGGTAGTGAGGTTCAGTAAGGTAGGTTGTGGTTTGGCCATGAGGACCCATGATGGATATGATGCTCGGGACTCTTGAGAGTGTGCACGAGATGCCATGGGAGAAAATGTCCGAGTTGGAAATGATGACATAGAGTCTAATGGAAGGAGATTCCAAGAGACACCGCCAGATATTGCAACCACCATGAGAAGCTTGATTAAATCCCAGGAAGAGCAGCATCAGTTGAATGCTGCTATGTTGCAGAGTTTGATAGACTTGCAAAGAAAGATAGACTCTGGATAGGGTACAATAAAACCAGAAGGAAGTAAGAGAAATACCAGAAGAAGAAGAAGGACTTCTAGTAGAGCATTTGACTTAGAAGAATCTAGTGGGGACTCAAGCTCTTCTTCTCGCAAGGGCAAGAGAAAGAGGCACCATAGGGATCGCTCTCAGGATGAATTTAAGAAGGCTAAACCCCCTACATTTGACGGTGAGGTAAAGACTGGACAAGAGATTGAAGCTTGGCTTATTGGGATAAAGAAGTACTTCCAAGTGCAGGATTATTCGGGAAACATGAAGGCAAGGGTTGCCGTATACAATATGAATGGAAGGGCATCCATTTGGTGGGAGCACTTCAAGAAAGTAAATAGGATCAGTGAAAGGAGTCTTAAGTGGAAACAATTCAGGAATTATTTCAAGCAGAAATACCTCTCTGACAGGTATTATGATGACAAAATTAAGGAGTTCCATGAGCTAAGATTGGGACAGCAGACCATGGAAGAGTATGCAAATAAGTTCTTGGAATTGTTAAGGTATGTCAGGTACATCAAAGATGAAAAAGTGAAGATCCAACATTTCCTGAGTGGATTTCCTCAGTCTTACAGAGACATAATTGAGTTTTATGAACCTAGAACTTTTGAAGAAGCAATTAGGAAGGCTAAGTATTGCTATGAGAAAAACAAAGGTAAACCTGATTATCATAAGATATGGAAGGACAAAAAGAATGAGAAGTCTGACCAAAGGAAGAAAGGTTTCAAACCTTCTAACTTCAGGAATCAACAAAAGGGACCAACACAAGCTGAGAAGCAGCCAGCTAGAGAGATGGGAGAAAATCCTAGAGATCCACAGCAGAACAGGGAACCTCTCCAATGTTGGAAATGTGGAGGACCCCACATGTGCAGGAATTGTCCAATTGAGAATGAGATTACAAGGCCAGCTTATAACATTCAAGAAGCAGAAACAGTGGGTCAAGTAGCAAGGGCCGTCCCTAGGATTTATGCAGCACTGGAGGACCGCCAAGAACATCACCAGTCAACTATGGTTGAAATTGCAGGTAAGATTGTTGATCAATCTATTTCTATTTTGATTGACCCTGGTTCTACTCGCAATTACATTACTCCTAGAGTAGTGGAGATTCATGCTTTTAAGAAAGTAAAGCATAGCAAATTTTGGTTAGTTTAGCTAGCCACTGGAACTAAGAGAAAGGTTAGTGAAGTGGTAGAGAAATGTGCATTGGTCATGAATGGATTGGTCACTTGTGTAGATCTGAATGTTATACCACTTGGTTCCTATGATGTTACCATTGGAATGGATTGGTTAGAAGATCATAGGGTAAAGCTTGACATTTACAATAAGACTTTCAAATGCATGGATGAATAAGGGAACCCAGTAGTGGTAAGAGGTATTCCAAAGGTGATTTCTATGAGGCAAATTTCAGCTATGCAGTTGAAGAAGTTCTGTAGGAAAGGTTGCCAGTTGTATGCAGCTCATATTTTGGAGGCAACATAGAATGAAACTCCTAGGTTGGAGGACTTTCATGTGTTGCAGGAATTCATGGATGTTTTTCCTGATGAGATTCCAGGGCTTCCTCCAAAGACAGACATTGATTTCACAATTGAACTTGTGCCAGGAGCAGCACCAGTGTCCAAGACACCCTACAGAATGAGTATGCCAGAAATGCTAGAGTTGAAGATGCAACTGCAAGAGTTGTTGGAGAAGAAGTATATCAGGCCAAGTGTGTCTCCTTGGGGAGAACCAGTTATGTTTGTGAAGAAGAAATATGGTACACTCAGGTTGTGTATTGATTACAGACAGCTAAACAAAGTCACTATGAAGAACAAATACTCGTTGCCTAGAATTGATGACCTCTTTGATCAAATGAGAGGAGCAAAGGTATTTTCCAAGATTAACTTGAGGTCTGGTTACCATCAGGTGAGAATCAAGGATTAATACATTCATAAGACAACCTTTAGAACAAGGTATGGACATTATGAGTTTGTAGTGGTACCATTTGGTCTCACAAATGCACCAGCTACATTTATGTGCCTTGTGAACAGTGTCTTCAGCAGGTTTTTGGACAAGTTTGTTCTTGTTTTCCTGGATGACATTCTTATTTATTCTAAGAATGAGGAAGAGCATGAAGAGAATTTGAGATTGACATTTCAATTGCTCAAGGAGCATCAGATATATGCAAAGCTGAGCAAGTGTGACTTCTATAAAGATAGAATTCAGTATTTGGGTCACATTATCTCAGAAGAGGGTATATCTGTGGACCCTGAAAAGATTGAAGCCATTATGAATTGGCCTACTCCAAGAAATGTGACATATGTAAGATCTTTTATGGGACTTGCACGATACTACAGGAGATTCATTGAAGGATTATCCAAAGTTGCACATGCCATCACTTCTTTGCAAAAGAAGGGGATAAAGTTTGAATGGACATCAAGGTGTGAAGGAAGCTTCCAGCAGTTGAAGAATATTCTCACCAGTGCACCAGTATTGAAAGTTGTAGACCTAGAGAAAGATTTTGTGGTGTATATCGTTGCATGTGGACAAGGGCTTGGAGGAGTCCTTCGGTAAGACAACCATGTGATATGTTATGAATCAAGAAAGTTGAAGGAACATGAGAAGAACTATGCCACTCATGATCTAGAGCTTGCATCCATAGTACATGCTCTCAAGATGTGGAGGCATTACTTGATGGGAAGAAGATTTGAGTTAAGGACATACCATTGTGGTCTGAATTATTTATTTGATCATCCTACTCGAAATGCCAGGAAAGCGAGATGGCTAGATTTTTTATGTGAGTTTGATTTTGAAATAAAACATATAAAGGGAAAAGAGAATAAGGTCGCTGATGCGCTCAGCAAGAAGGTGCAGGAAATGCATGTGGCATCTCTTAGTATTTTCCAATCAGATTTGAGACAACAGATTGTTAATCATACTGCTGAAGATGAAATGTATGTGCAGGTAAAAGACAAATTGCAGCAGCAAAGCCTTGAGAAGATGTATGAGGGATATAAATTGGAAGAAGATGGGCTTCTTACTTATAAAGGTGGAATTTATATTCTAATGTCGCAGAGTTGAGGAGAGTTGTTATGGATGAGATCCACCAAGCTCCATATTCTGGTCACCCAGGATATCAGAAGACAACTGCTATAGCCAGAAAGCAGTACTTTTGGCTAGGAATGAAAAAGGACATGGCTGAATACATTTCAAGGTGCATGAAATGTCAGCAGGTAAAGGTTGAGCATCAACACCTTGCAGGTTTGTTGCAGCCTTTTCTAGTTCCAGAATGAAAATGGGAAGTTAATTCCATGGATTTTATTACAGGATTTCCAATGACTTGGAGACAACATGATTCCATCATGGTTGTCGTGGACAAGTTGAAAAAAGAAGCACATTTTATACTGGTTAAGTCTACGCATAAGACTGATAACATTGCAAAGATCTTCATGAAGGAGATTTTCAAATTGCATGGATTTCCTAAGGCAATAGTCTCTGACAGAGATTTCAAGGTCACTTCCAATTTTTGGAAGGGGTTGTTTGCAGATTTGGGTACAAAGTTGAACTTCAGCACTGCCTACTATCCTTAGACTGATGGTCAGACATAGAGATTTAATCAAGTACTTGAATACATGCTTCACATGTATGCGAAGGATAAACCAACCAAGTGGGAAGATTATTTACACTTGGTAGAGTTTGCTTATAACAATGGACATCAAGCATCCTTGGGGATGAGCCCGTATGAATCTTTGTATGGAAGAAGATGTAGTACACCAGTGACTTGGGATAATCTAGTGAACATGGTTGTGCTTGGTCTAGGATAGCTCAAGGAGATGGAGCAGGAGGTTGTAAAGATCAAGCAGAACCTGAAAGCAGCTCAGGACAGACAGAAAATCTATGCAAATAAGCATAGGGTGAATAGAGTGTTCAGTGTAGGGGATCATGTTTACCTCAGAGTGAGGGCAAAAAAGAGTTCCTTGAAGCTTGGAAGTTGTGCCAAGTTGTCACCTAGATATTGTGGGTTCTTTGAAGTGCTTGAAAGAATAGGGCCAATTGCATATAGACTTGCATTACCTGCTAGCATTGGATCTCATAATGTTTTTCATGTTTCTTTGCTTAAGAAATATGTACATGATCCTAACCATGTGATAAATTGGGATGTGATTCAGGTGGAACCTGAGGGAGAGTTCCAAATCAAGCCAATGTGCATCCTCAACAGGAAGGTCACAATACTCTGGAACCGATCCATAGGGCGGATAAAGGTGCAATGGGAGCACTACGGTCCTGAAGAGGCTACATCGGAGCTGTAAGATGCCATGCATTTGGTACATCCATTTTTGTTCAACTCTGCGGAGCACTGAGGCAGTACAAGTGTAGCATTTTGTTCAATTTTGTAGGATAAGAAGAGGGAAATATTTAAACTTCGGGGGCCAATGGGGAAAAGCCAAATGTCAAAGGGAGAACCCATCAATCAGTCAACTACCAATTTAAATTCTTTGGAGTTAGTTGGGGATAGTTATTGCATGGGAAAAACGTTTTACATGGGCAGTGGTGTGTGTCAGGATTGTCAGTCCTTGCCCACACGCATACTCCACCAGAGAGTCATTCCTACTCACGTGGGCAGGAAAAGAAGAGACCCCATTCTTCTATTTTTGCCCATTTTCACGGAGTCGTTGCTGGTTTCCCCATGAATTTTGGGTTGTTGTGGTTTCTCATTGAGTTGTTTTGGCCATGATAGGGACAAGAATGACTCTGAAATTGAATTTCTCATTCTGAGCTATGTATTACCCAAGTTTCCATTCTGGTTTTGTTCTATGATGTTTTCCTTTAAACCCCAGAGCTATGAATTGTTGTGCAGGTTGTTTTGTTGTGTGTGCACATGATATTGGTCTTTGGATTGTGTAGGAGTGGAAAGAGTCTGCTTGACAAACCTAGTGTTTTGTAGGAGCCTCATGGACAAAACTAGAGGGATGGATCTCTTCTCTACACCCCCTGAATAGCATTGGAAGGGAAGTCATGTCCTGAGGGATTGTGCAGCATAGAAGGGAATGATTCCTTTTGTTGGGTGTGTGTGGATGTCTTAGGAGTCAAGTTAGTTCTGGTGTAGGAATCCTTAGCTCTTCAGTGAGCCCACTAGCTTAGCAAACAGTGCTTCCATCTCTTGATAACCTGATAACCCAACTTGTTGGTTTGGTTATGTGTTGTTGTGTACTCTCGGTCTGATAAACCCAACCGTGTTGGCTTGACTGAATTTTGACATATCTTTGGCTATGTGTGAGCCTGCTTAGTTTCCTTATTCCGTGGGGAATCATGCCCATCTCGGGGGTGGCAGTGTGGCTGAGAGATTAAGGAGCACACTGGCCTATGGTTGGGTGGAACGTTGTAGCGGCAAAGCTAGTTGCGGAGGAGCTTCTTCATAAGATAAGTATTCTTGTGCTTAAATCCTTGTGATTACATTTGATAATGAATTACAATGAACATGTTGAATGCTTGAATGTATGGTTTTGCTTCCGCTGTATGGTAATAATGTATGCATGTTTTAGATCAAATCATTTCAACATTTTTTTATGTGTATGTTCATGGGGCTAGTTTCCCAGGTAGATAGCAGCATCGATAGCGTCCTCTTCACCGGTCCGAGGGTCGAGGATGTTACATCCATTCACTCCCCATGATCTAGATCTTCCAACAAATTCCTGCAGGATTGCATGCACCAAAATTCAGAATTTTGAAGAAGAAGAAAACTGTACATCTACCGTCTCGGTGGACCATCCTCTTGGATCTGATATGAACCTTATTGGATATGATATGATCTTATTTAGATCTGATCTGATATATCTTGGTTCAATATTTTAGGTTCATAAGCTTTTAGTACTGCTTGTAGCTATTCTCATTAATTTTGTGAAGAAACAAGTACCACAAGTCTCCTTCAAAACTGATGTTGGGCATTTGATTTCATTTCACAGTTTTGGATCTGATATGAACCCATTTAGATCTAATTTACTTTCTGATATGATATTATTTGGTTCAAATTTTAAAATCCAAGAGCTTTCATTCATGCTTGTAGCTGCTCTCACCAATTTCGGTGTGAAAAATCAAGTACCGCAATTCTTCCTCAAAATTGCTGCTGGGGATTTGGTGTTAGTTTACTCTTATGAGGTTGCTGATATTTTATTATGTGATTCATTAGCTATTTCTGAAGCTATATCAGATTATGAAACCGAAGCATTCGCTCTCCATAGTCCCAGGGCTTCTCTAATTTTGGTCACATGCTCATCTCTTCACAGAACTGGTAAAGAGGAAGATTTTCTGCATATGCATGGACACTTGCTCCTAACACTTGGGTTTGTTTTTACCACTCATGGTTTTATGTTCATGGCTGCAACATATCAGTTTCTTGAGTGTTCCTCACATGGTTTGAATCCTCAAGAACCTTTTCTCACTTATCAGTTGATTTCAGTTTCTCTACATGGGTCCATTCTTCATCCAACAATTGTCTATATTTTTTATTTAGTTGAGCATATCATTCTTCTTCCAAAGAGGAAGATTCCTCCAGACATAATGATGGAGATGTTCACATGCCAGGCCCCAGGATACCTGTGCATAGAAGAACCAAATTGATCCTGATTCTACCTGCTTAATTAGAGGGGTTCTTTTTTCCCATGTGGTTTTTTCCCCAACTCCTTGTATTGAGCAGTTACTTTACTTTACTTGATGTAATGGGTGACCTATGGTCTTAGTTACCAGGGCCCATATATTGTCCAAGTTAGCATTCAAGGGGGGTGTTAGGATTATTAATCCTCCCTTGTCGAATTTGGTCATATGTCTAAATCAGGAGTCATGTCTAAATCGGGAGTCCATCCAGTCTATTTTTAGTCACTAGCACCATTGGGTCCACTTAGCCTAATTGGGGCACATGTTCCAGTTACTAAAGTGTGGGGAACACTAATTGAGGCCTACTCCCATTGATTGCACTTGCATGCATCAATTTAGGATCCTCCTAGATCAATCTCTACAATTTAGGAGCCACTGGGAGTGTCGATACCAACCTTCATTAGTTGAGTTCAGTTAGTGACTAGTCAAGTTGAGTTAGGAGTCAGTTACATTCAGTTCTAGTCCTCTACATTCAGTTAGCACTAGGTTTGCATGGCTGCATGCAAGAGAGGCACATTTCTCACCTACCACAGTTAGTTAGCCTCAATTATCATTGAATTAGACACTTGAGTTTTGTTTTAGAACTTCGATGAACTCCGATAATGGTTTAGACAAGGTCAATTAACTATTGAGTCCTCCGATAATGATTTAGACAAGGTCTTAGTTACCTACAGTCAAGTAGAATCTAATTAATTCAAATTTCCTCATGTGGATTCAAATTGCATGTGGCTATTTAACCATTGTATTACATTGTAATTATTCATCTAATTACTTTTTTATTAATGAAAGCATTCACAGTTGCAAGCCATTTTTGCACTGTTTCATTCTTCAATAACTGAGTAAATTGTGTGATCTATTTTGTGAGTTGTGTGTTTGTTCACCGATCTATGTGCTCAATTTAATAAAAATTCTATACAATTTTTTGTCATAAGACAACCATAGGATAAATCAAGGAACACCTTAAGCATAAAAGCAAAATCCAGGCAAATATCTGGAAGCTTTCACTAGCAACATCTTTGGCGCCCTTGCAGATATATTAGGGGATCCTCCAACTGATCAGGAGAAAGAGATCCAAAGAACAAAGGAACAACATCGCATACCAACTTTTCCCCATGAGCAGGACATGAAAATCTATACAGCAGAATCCCGAGTAATTTCACAAACCCTCACTAATCCATCAGGGAACTCTCTGCATGTTGGATCGCATGTGATCACAACCTCAAAAAATAACATGGTCATGGATGAAGAAATAGTAGAATTGGATATAGGATAATTGAACCTTCTTAATATGCAAAAAGTGTGTACTCTATCCCTAGTTCAATCCTTAGTCCATACTCCCCGTTAAATCCTCATTCCCCATGACATTACCCACATCACCTCAGCCATGATGGAAGGAAAGAGCTAGTTTCCTAATAATTTTTTGGCCAAGCATGGATAATTACATATATAACTCAAGCTAGTAGAATTTATCAAAATTCGACATTGAGCCCATTTAATTAGCCGACTAGTTAGCATAGGAGTCATATACCATTTTATTATCCCACTCTGAGTAACCGAACAAAGTAAAATAGCTGATTAATTAGAGTATCCAGCAGAGTCATAGTGCGTCCAAGGAGAGTGTGCTTCTTATCCCTGTCCAACCAGCTCTGGCATTGCAACATGTATCATGTAGATACTGAAAACTAGTGAATCTCATGATGATCTACGTCAACTAATCATGGGTATTGGCTAACGTTAATTGTTGCTTTCTGGGGATCGACTCTTGGATCACCACCTGGATCGAGTGATCAACACTTGGCAATTAAAGGTAAACGATCTGAAAGGGTTAGTTCAGTGAGGAGAAAATCCTGTTCTTTCATTGTTATGGATTGTTCCCTGACCTCCTAAAAAGCAGAAATTTCTTTAGCCAAGACTAGTGAATTAAGCGATTTTTTTAATTCAGTTCCAAGCGAAGCGACCGTAATTCCTGCCTCGAATCAGGTAGGTGTTGCTTAATAAAGTAAAAATAAAAAGGTAATAAGTGGATTCAATAAGGGTTCCATTTGTGTCAACTTGCTGGCTATATATGGTATTATTCATTTCGTAATCAATAAATAAATAAAAAGTATCAAGCCCGACCTTGTCTAGCAAGCTCAGTGTATTCAAGGCCAACAATGACCGGGGCTTCAAATGATTGGCTATAAGTTTCATAAAATTATAAATATATATTTTTATAAGTTTTATAATCAAAATGTTAATAAAAATAAATAAAACATTTTTCTTAATTTTTATTTGTTTAATTCAATTAATTATCCATCACCATTTTAGAATCAAAACACTAAATTGTCACGCATTTATAAAATTATTTAGAAGTTATTAAAAATATTTAACTTAATATATAATTAAAAAAATCTACAAAATTATTATACAAATTTCTCTCATTAAATTTCAACTTTATATTGAGAGTGTTTTTTTCACAACGAAGAAAAAACAATACTTAATATTCAGATAATGAATCAAGGTATTACATCACAATGTTGAAAAATACTAGTTCAGACATCCTATGACATAACCACAAAATATATCAAAATTGTGCATGATAATAACCTCAGAGTTCCTGACACACATGCTAAATATGGCAAAGCAAGGCCTATAGCCATCAATAAAAAACATATAGTGAAATATAGTTTCCTAATTGAAATAGTACAAAAGGAAAGATAAACTAAAAGATCTCCCAAGATGAGACCTGCAATTCATTTCCCTATAGAATTTTGTGCCAAAAAATAGATCCCTATAGAGATGATAGAGCTTTCTTGGACAAAAAAATATGCTTCCCTGTTATGTTATTTGAAAATGTGATGGAAATATATCTCTGAATATTTCCTGTAAATCTCTTATTTTGATCTTCCAACAAGCTAGTACAATGCCCTGCAAGCGAAAAAGAATTTGTGTTGATTCAATTATTATCTTGGAGTGTCCCACAAACCTGCAAATGAGATATTTGTTTTTTATATGCAAAATAGATAAGAGACCACAAAGCTAGCAACTCCAATTTGGTGTTTGTACGGGGATCACAATCCATCTAAATTATGAGAATGTGCCTTTCTCCCAAAACCACATATACTTAGAGTTGTGAGAAAGGCACAAGAAAGATGCTTTCCAAAAATAGTTATCCTCCCAATATAAATACCTTATTGTTGCATCTTAGCCTTACAAGGAAAAATATTATTAATAAAAATAAAAATAAAGTCATTTCCAAAATCATTTAAGTTTCTATGTTACTATGCCTACATAAGGCCATTTCAAGTATATTGTATCCGTTCAGCCGTTGACCGTAAATTTTTCTTTGATTTGCATAGATTAACATTAGGCATAATATTTTATTATTTTTATTAAATATTTAATTTAATTTAACCGTAAACTCATTGGTTGATAAAGTTGGGGTGTTATTGTCGACCCAACGACGGAAATATCGGGGTTGAGGAACATGTTTAATGCCTTAATAAATAAGGGTGCTTGCACCACCATATTTGGTTCGTTGCATTTGCACCTCCCCACTGCCCTTGTCCGCATCTTTGTTGTTGCACCACCCCATCGCACTTGTCTGCAACATTGTAGATGCAATTCCCCCACCGCCCTTGATTGCACATGTTTGATAACATGATTCTTTAGGGATTTGGATTTGCAGACATACTTTTGTCATCTCCCAACCACATTGTAATTGTTTTATGGAACCAAATTCTTATGATGCAGACTAATTCATCCTATCATCTTGTGTTGGGTTGCATTTGCACTTTTTCCAAAAGATGTAGGGTCTACTTTCCAAGATGTTTACATTTCACCAAATATATATGTAACAAAAGCTTGGCCATTTTACACCACTTTCCTCAAATTGAAGACCTTCCAAAGATAAGGAATTTGGTGGAGGAAGTAAAGGAATGTGGTGCAGGAAGTCATAGACAGATCTAGTGTATGGTCCTATTTCAATGGTTCTTCCCAAGGTGCTCCTACTTTGGCGGGTACAAGAGGCATTATATTCTTTTCAAATACGCATTGGATAAAGATATTTGTTGATCTTGGGAGAAGTGCAAACAATCATGTTGAACTAATGACCTTAAAATTGGTTCTATTATTGGCTTCCTCCATGGATGTACAAAAGTTACAAGTCTTTGGTGACTCAAAGTTAGTCATCACTTAGATGTGATTGAAGAGATCACCCAAAAACATTTTTTGCTAAAACCTTTATATGAGGAATTTATTAGATCACATGTACTTTTCAGGAAATCAACTTCCAATATATTTGTCAAGAAAATAACTCTTTGGCAAACCAACTTTCCAAAATGGTTTATAGACCAGCGTAGATCCAAATCCTAGGCTCTATCAAGCGCCGAGAGGGATCAAATCTCTTCTTAGGTATCCATTGATTTGATTCAAACCAAAAGACACATCTTTTTATTTAAGGTCCACATATAATATTATTATTATTAATATTTAATATTATTTATGGCCGACATATTATTATTTTTTATTTTGTTAGGAACAAACATTACAACATTTGGTTTTAAAACCATATGCAAGGCTTTGCACATGGTCTTAAAACCATTTGCAAGGCTCGTCCTAAACCATGTACAATAAAACCATGGGTTGTTTAGGAGGCCTTGCACATGGTTTTAAAACCATCTGGAAGGCCCTCATAAACCATGTACAATAAAACCATGGGTTGTTTAAAAGGCCTTGCACATGGTTTTAAAACCATGTGCAAGGCCAACTTTTTTTGCGGATAATTCAATTTTTTATTTTTTATTTTTTATTAGGTAGGAGCATTACAACATCTCCCCCATATTGTGTTTTTTTCTTGATTCACATTTTTTTTTTATGGATAATTAATTTTTTACTTTTTTATTGTTTTGTTAGGTAGGAATATTAGAACATCTTCCATTTTTTTTTACAAATAATTAAACTTTTACATTTTTATTGTTTTGTTAGGTAGGAATATTGCAACATCTTCCCCATATTAGGTGGTTTTTCTGGCCGGCATTTATTTTGGCCTATAATTAAAAAAAATATTTTTATTAATAAAAACCACGTTACGTAACGTTACAAGATCTCCCTCATATTGGGTTGTAGCTATGATGTAGTTTGTGATACTTCTTGCTATTTATATAGTTGTTTTTTTTCTTCTAAATTTTTTTTCTTCTTCTAATTGTTTTCTTTTATGTAACGTTACAAGATCTACCCCATACTGGGCTGTAGAGCTCCTCTCAACACAATAAATAAAGGGTTGTGGCAAATATGGAAAATACAAAATAAAACGATTACATGTCTATATTGTGCATGATTTCCATTACCCATCTCACTTAATGAAGTACACCATGTGGACTTAGGATCGTAGAAAAACAAAAAAATATGTTTTCAAATATATATATAGGGTTACTCATTTCTATATATGAAACTTTAACTTTTTGGCAACAATTTTGCTATGATTGTATTTTACAGTTCCTTTCAACCTATGGAGAATTTGTAATTGTATAAGAGTATATATAAACGTTTTTTTAACTTTTGCCTAAAAGATTATGATCAGTTATGCAATGGCCTATATAGCCCATGAACATGCACAAGGTGGTTCATTTCAATTAATTGAATGGTAGGCGAGACATTAAGACTAAGTGTCTCACGGCATTTTTTTATTATGAATTTTATTATTTTTATTCAACTTTTTTGGAATAGGTTTTCTCTACGTAATAAGATTGTCTCCATTCGATTTTTGTGACTAGACTGATGTTTCGTAGTGGATTCACCTAAAGAATAATGAAACATTAGTTTATGATAAATTTAAAAAAAAATTATAATTATATTTATAAACACTTATATAAATAATTGAATTTAAAATTGGTTGAAATTTAAAAAATGCAGTGTAGATTCCTTTTACTTCATTTTCGATTTATCATAAGAGAAGTGAGACACGTAATGACATAATGTCATTTTCTAGGATCAATATTTCAAGAGATATCTAAGAAAGGCTTGGTAGAGGAGTGGACTCTTAAAGCTAGGGGAATAGTCAGTTTTTTATTAATATATTATTTTATCAATGTCATCTTTTGGGTGTAGATTTGGATTTACAGGGTTGAATTAAACGTATGTTTTAGTAAAAATAATGTTATTGTAAAATAATGTATTTGTATGGAGGGAAAACAAAATTGATGATATTGATATTTTGTTAAATGTGTTTTAAAAAGGAGATGAATATTTTGTAAAATATTTCAATTTGATATTTTGAATATACATTTATATTTTAATTTGATATTTTTATTATATATTTATTTATAAATAAAAAATTGTATTTTTAAATTTTAATTAAATAGAAGACAATTAAAAAACATTTATTTGTCTTAAATTTTAATCTAAACGATGTTATTGAAATGAGGAAGGGGAAAAATAAAATCTTACTATAGATCATAATCGTAATCACAAAATATGTTAATATATTAATATTATAAAATTATATTATTATAACTGTAAACCTTAAACCTTAAGTAAAAGAGGGTTTACAAGGTATGACATCAAAATTGCTAACAAAATAAGTAAATTTGATAACAATTTTTAAAAAGGCAAAGACACAAATAAACAAGAGCCATGAGGTGGCTCTAGCAAGAAAGAGAAAGAGCAACTATTTTGGCAAGAGGTGCTAGGTAAGATTAATATAAATGTTTCAAATTTTACTACTTTATATTATTGGCTAGTTACATGTGGCTTCCTCATCAAATTTTAAACACACACATTTTACAAATGGATTTCAAGGGGAAGGACTACATTGACTAGCCACTAGTTTCCCATGTTTTAACAACAAAGAGAATTCTTCCATTACTAAAATAGACTACAAAGGCATATCCTAATTGTCTCTTGTATTTAAATTGACACCAATTCATTGAGATCCTAATCAAAATTCAAGCCTTAAAAACTAGTAACAAAGAACCTTTACAAACACAATGTTAATCTGTAATGAATAAAAAATCTAATCCATAACTGATCAGTGACATAAGTTGTTATCTCAAATAAAAAAATGCTACTAACTCCTAATATGTGTAACATGTTACTAACACCTCAATTATCCAATAACCAGAGAGAATTTTTGTATCCTTTGATTCCTTGCAATAGACATGGATTCATAAAAAAAGGTTTTACTTTTCCATTCCATATTGATCAATTTAATGTTCTCTTATATGAGCAGAGCCACAAAATCAGTTCTACCTAGATTTATTCAAGTGATTACATTAAATGACATCTGAATGAAATGTTAGTAATGTATTTTAATCATGCAAATTTGCAAATTGTGTGAACAGAGAGAAAACTTTGTTTTATACATTATACAACATAGTGCTTCTTCATACAAATGTTTTAGCATATGCGCACATATGACAAACAAAAACAAAATTTTGTAGTTGGCTAATGGTTTGCAATCACTATGAGCTTTATTTGATATGATTTTTACATACTCCAACATGTGGCTAGTGATATGCTTTAATTTACACTAAAAGCAAAAAAAATGAATATCATTGCAAATTAAGATATATAAAAATAAAACTACATAGTTTTGCTTTACCTTCTTAATTTTTTTTTAAATAAGATGCTTCTAACTTTTATGTCTTAAAAACACTCTTAAAAATTTGGCATAAAAATTCCATTATGATAATTTTGCCAATAAAAATAACCAAAAAAATAGTGCATCCACATTTCAACCACATGAAAGATAGAAATGAATGGCACTTCTAAGATTTGAAATTCTTTACAGAAGTGCATTTACCCAGGGGTGCTGATATGTGAAATGTTCCAACGAAAATGAAGGTGTTTTATCACAGATTTTGGATAGTTATGAAACGTAGGCTTTTGCAGTCAAGATGCCTTGACTATAAACTTTGGATGGTCGTGAAACATAGTCTTTTCAGTTTGTACACAAGATTCGTCCACTATAAAAAAGACTAAATAATAAATCAGTTTAGCACATGTATAACATTACTATGACAATTTTTACTACATGTGCTAAATGAAAGGGAAATGAATTGATGTCATTGAGGAGGTGGAGTTTAGGTTAAAGTGAAGGTTTTTTAATGTGAAAATAATCTTGAGCAAGCATGTGGTCGACATGCATTCTTTTATGAATTAAAATCCTAATGTATATTGGAATAGGAAGTGTGAAGGCCATTTAGAAATTAAATGCTTTGTGTATATTAATGTAAAAAAAATTTGATACACTCTACAAAAATTAGCGAAAGCATTTAAAGAAGCTGACATCCGTCAGCCACCGCTTGGTAAGAAACACATAACAATGCAAACATCAACCTCAAACAACCAATTGAAGACCAAAAACTTGTTATTTCAAAAAAAAAAAATTCTAATTTTTTTTTACTTTCCTACATTCAAACTATAGTCTGTTGTAAAAAATTGACAATCACTCTAGATATAATGTCCGGAAAACTATATGTTGGAAACATAATAAATATTCATTAATGAGTGTGTATAATAAGCCAATTTAAAACTTGTTGATGCATTATTTTTTTATTATATTGTTTTATAGTGGAATACCTTGTATTTAATACACTCTAGATATAATGTCCGGAAAACTATATGTTGGAAACATAATAAACATTCATTAATGAGTGTGTATAATAAGCCAATTTAAAACTTGTTGATGCATTATTTTTTTATTATATTGGTTTTTTTTTTCCTCCGAAAAATGCATAATTTTATTTCAAAGTAGAACAAAATTACATCTGTACATGTAATAGGATCACTAAGGATCCCTACATTGTCAAAAAATTTCAATCTCATATTAGCAAAAATTACATAACTGTCCCAGCCAATATCAGCTAGAAACAAAAACAGTATATATGAATATCATTCATAAATTTGCTGTCTCGGACTAATCATCCTGTCATCCAAAGTCAGGACACAAAAACTGGAAAGTATCCAATTCTTTGCTGTCACAGAAAGCCCAAAACAAGATGATATGTCACAAAAAATGAGCTAAAGCTCAAGCTGATCAAAACTGAATCAAAAGGCCGGTGTCCCATTAAACAGTTGTTGGTCCAAGCCTGTCACAAATCACCAACTAGAAGATCAATAGATGACCCAGATTATCATAAAAATAAACTAGCCTGTCATAAGATACCAAAATGAATTGGTGCATTTTCACCAAAACTATAATCAAAAGCCGATTGATCAGCCTGTCATCCAAAATGTTAGTACACAAAAATATCCAATTCTTTGCTGTCACACGAACATTATACAAAAATGCTGACCAAAACCACGAGCACCCATCCTGTCATATATTAAGCTCAGACAAAACGTCTAAGCTCACAATACTACAACATCTGGAAAATCCTGTCAGGTCACAAAAACTGGAAAGTATCCAATTCTTTACTGTCACAGATTAACATCGTACATCAAGCCCAAAACTAGATGACATGTCACAAAAATTGAGCCAAAGCTCAAGCTGATCAAAACTGTATCAAACAGCCGGTGTCCCATATGTCCCAGCCTGTCATATATTAAGCTCAGCTCAAATCACCAAACTGTAATATATATAAACATATCAGCTTGAAAAATAGAAGATCCAGCCCAAATCAGAGATGACCCAGATTATCATAAAATACTGTCCTAGCCTATAAGATACCAAAATACATCACCAAACTGTAATCAAACCCAAATCAGAGTAGATGACAGGACAGCCATCTCAATGCTGACCCAACACAGCTTCATGAAACGGCCTATGATAATAGCTGAATGAACCCTCGCTAGAGTGAACAGTTATCCCCCAGATGCCAAAATCTAATTGCGTCGCCTCCTTGGATAACTGATCAGCCACCCCATTCTGTTCCCTATAGACATGAGTAAAAGAAATATGAATAAACTGTTGTTTTATGCGAAGCACCTCCTCCAGAATAGGTAAAAGTATCATCACATGGCACTTTACAGTCTCTTTTGCCCATTCAATAACAAGCATAGAGTCACCAAAAACCTGAAAAGGCAAACAACCCTGTTCCAAAGCAAATAAAAGCAGAAGCCTGTGTCATTAATTCAGCATAGTTGTTTGATCCCCTCCCTAAACCAACCGAGAAATGGAAATAATGAGACTCAGATTTGAAAATAACTCCACCCCCACCACAGCTCAATTACCGAGCTTGAGATGCTCCATCAAAGAAGCCCCAAGGGATAGCTTTGTCAATCAATTCCTCCTGCACAGGCCTATTCTTGAGAATCTTCTCAGGTTCCCTGAAATGTTGAATAATTGCAACTATTTGTGCCACAACAGATTCCATCGGGATTCTACAGTCCTGAAAAATAATCTTGTTACGAGTGATCCATATCCCCCAAGAAAATATACAAGGAACAGCTCGAAGAGAGTTATGGCCTGACCACCAACTATGAAATGCTTGGAGAACAGTATCTCCCTGCCACCCCCCAATGAAACCCATCTGCTTACCCACCTCAGTCCATATAGTTTGAGAATACCTACACTGAACAAAAAGATGATGAATTGATTCCTCAGCCTTCTGACACAGCGCACAAAAGCCTGGTCCTTCAAGAAATCTCTTTTGTAATATGTCCCATGTCAGAGCCTTATTTTCCAAAATAGCCCAAAAGAGTAATTTGGCTTTACCCGGACATTTAAGTTTCCACAGCTGGTTCCACCACCAAACCAATTCTCGGTTATGAGCCATCACATTGAGCTGAATATAACCATGTTTAGGAGTATAACATCCTGAAGGATGATAGTCCCAAACCAATTCATCGACCCGATTAGTCAATCTGACATTTGAAACCCTTAGTCTTCTAATATATCCCCCCCCAAACCACCTGCAGATCATCATGAATCTCCAGTCGCTGAGCACTGATCCAGCCTTGATGCCATAACGAAGAATTTTCCTGATCCTCAATATCAGCAATAAAAAGACACCCTCTTGCTTCCAAGTGTAACCTCAGCTCCTCAGGAAGGATACTATCCCCCCCACATCCTACCCAAGGATCAATCCCAATACGAACCATTCGCCCATTACCAATTCTCCACACCAAACCAGAGCCAACCAAATCAAAATGCTTTACCACTGTTTTCCAGACCACTGAGCAATTTGTCCGTGATTTGTCTACCATCCGAATCCACTCAATGAGAGTCAAAGGAGCTATATATTTATGATACACCACTCGAGTCCAGAGACTCTGTGTATGTATAAGTCTCCATGAGACTTTTGCTCCTAATTCCTTTGCAAAAAGGAAAATATTG
>LPNX010755740.1:2113-68948 GCA_001517045.1 Pseudotsuga menziesii | reverse complement strand
TTTCTCCCACCTCACCCACACCAGAGCCCTATGATCACTCTTACCTCTCCACAGAAAAGCAAAACACAGCCTGCGAATCTGTTCTAGGATCCCCTTAGGCATCCACGCAAGAGACAACCAGTAGACGGGAATCGCTTCCAAAACAGATTTTACCAGAACCAGTCTCCCAGCCCGAGAGAGCCATTTTTGACTCCAGCTTTGAAGTCTTTTTTCCAATGTAATCAATAACTAGAGCCAATCTGCCTTCAGGAAAGAATTCGGTTTTAATAAAAACCCCAGATACTTTATCCCAGCATCCAAGTCCATCATTCTATAAGGCAAACGAAGAGCAATTCTATGTGTCTCCTGTTCAGATAAATTCGAGCATGATATAGTGGATTTTCCTAAATTAACCACCATGCCCATAGCAGCTTGTACAAGGGTAAGTCCTTCAAACACCTTATCAATATCCTGCCTCGACCCATTAGTGAAAATCATAATATCGTCAACAAAAAGAAGGTGCAAAATATACAAAACCTGGGAAATGGCAATGCCACGAAACGTCCCTTCCTCTTTTGAAGCCAAAATAAATCGACTGAGACCTTCAGCTACAAGAAAAAAACAAAAGGGGAGAAAGAGCACACCCTTGTCGAAGACCCTGACCCGCTTGGAAAAAAGGACTAGCAGCTCCATTAATGAGTACTGCAAAACTCACTGTACTGATGCAAGCCATAATCCATCTGGCAAATTCATAACAGAAGCCCAGATGTGTAAGCAACATCCTAATGTAAAGCCAACTGACCCGATCGTAAGCCTTTGAGAGATCAATCTTGATCACAGCTCCTTTCTGTTTCTGAACTTTCAGAGCATGTAGGCCTTCCTGAGCAACTCCAATGGCCTCATGAATTTGACGTCCCTCCAGGAACCCAAATTGCTCACTAGAAATATGATGGGACAATACAGATTTGAGTCTCTTTGCAATTACCTTAGAGATGATCTTATATATACAATTGCAAAGTGAAATGGGCCTAAAATCATCAAAACTTGCAGGTTTATCCTTTTTTGGAATAAGAGCAATAAAAGTAGAATTGAGCGGTCCATGGATGAACCCAGCCTTACGAGATTCCTCAACTACTGACAAGAGCTCCTCACCAAAGAAATCAAAGAACCCCAAAAATAATTCAATAGGCCATCCATCAGGCCCTGGACTTTTATCTTTTTGAAACGAATGAAGCACCAGAGACAGCTCCTCCACCGAAACTTCCCCCATCAACATCCTGTTTTCCTCCTCATCCACAAAACGGGGAAAGAGCTGTGCTACCCGAATGACCTCAGCAATATTAGCTCCAGGTTGTGCAGTGAATAAATCCCCAAAATATCTCACACCCATATCAGCCAGCCCATCGAAACTAGACACATGTTCCCCATCTGCCGAAGACAACTCCCAAATAGAATTGGAAAATTTTCTCCCCTTAGCAAATGCTTGAAAAAATTTGGTATTCTCATCTCCACACTGAAGCCATATTGCTCTGCTCTTCAACCTCCACAATTCTTCTCGCTCACAGAGAATAACATTCCGCTTCTTTTCCAATGAAAGGAGTTCATCCTTAGCCTGATCATCCAAATACCCCATCCCCGGACTGTGCAGCAAACTGTCAATTGCCAACTCACAGTCCCTCAAGGACTTATCGTCATTCACCCTCTTAGTATGAGCCCAAGAAATAGTAGCCTCCTTTATGCGTTTCATATTTTGGTAAAAATGTACCCCCGCATGCTCCAGAGAGTTTTGTGGACGAGGTGTCCACAACTCCTTAACCAAATCTTTAAAACCCTCTTCCTTCAACCAGCAGGAGTTGAATTTGAATGGACTTGAGGGCTTCCTCTGACGACCCCGTAATTCTAAAAAAATGGCGCTATGATCAGAAATCCCTCCTGTCCCCACCCACTGCCGAACAAGATCCACCCCAAGAGCCAACGATTCAGCCACCAAGAACCTATCCAATCTCTTAGCAACCCTTTGATCCCCTGCTCTCTTATTTCTCCAGGTAGGGACAATCTTTGGCGGGAGTATGTCCAGAAGATCATTCCTCGCAAAAGCTTGAATGAAAAAGTTGGCCAAAACATCCAAAGCGGCTCTAGGCCCCCAGACCTCAGAGGCACCCAGTGTAAGATTAAAGTCTCCCCCCAATATTACATCAGAGCCTTCAAAAAGGTCCAAGTTGAACAAAGAATCCCAAAAGCTAGCTGTATTCAGATATGGCCCATAGATGTTAAGAATCGTGAGAGTCTTCCCAAGCTCGGCGTCCCACACTACCAACCCCACACCAGAAGATATTCCCCAAGAATAGTCACACCTACAATTTTGAACCTTCCACCCCGAGGCCAGGCCTCCAGAGTGGCCCCTTGCGTCCACAGCCACAAACTTCCAACCAGGAAGCAAAGTTTCTAAAATCCTAACAACCTCCTCACAACACCCCAAGGTTTCCTGAAGCAAAATTACATCCGGCTGATTTAACTCCACCAGCCTTTGAAGAGACGATTTTTTGAGGGGACTCGCCAACCCTCGACAATTAAAGGACATAAATTTCATATGGGAGACCCCGCCTGGGCTTTCACTGCTCTAAGTGCCCATTCAATTGAAGATTGTGTCCCCATCCCTAAATCCACCTTTGCCCGATCTTGAGCTTTGGACAAAAAAGATTTTCTGCCTCAGCCTTTCCCCACCACGTGCATAGACAACTCAGGAAGACCTTTCCTCCCCGACCCCCCTACTGATATCTCCCTACTTCGAAGTGCATATATGATTCCCTCAGAGCTGGTAGAAATATTTGTAGAAACAATGGAAGGGGATAAAACACTATCAGTCAACGGCAGTGGACAAGGAACAATAGGACAGTGATAAGCCTGGCTGTCCAAAGGATGCAAAGATGAACCCCCTCCATTATTGGCCTGCATTGAAGTCTTCCTGGAGCCATCCTGAATTGGAGAATCCAAAGCATCAACCCCAGCCCCCAGACTGTCATCAATCGATCCCCCAGGGACCTTCATGCCTTTGTCCACCTCGCACATAGTCATGACAACTGAAGAAAGGAGTTCGCTGGAAGCAGCCTGAACCACCGGAATAGATTCCTTTGACCGACCCTCCAATGGCCCAGTTTTCCTTGCCCCCACATCAACAGGAACCCCCACCTCCTTAGGAGCAACTAACCCATCAATATCTTCTCCTATCAGAGATTTGCTGGTCTTAAATGGAAGCACACAACTGGCCACCAAATGTCCACATGAATGACATCTATGACACCTAAACGACACACCCACATAGTCGAGAATTTGCACAAAGTCCCCGTCCTTAGACTGTACAATTATCTCAGAAGACAGTCCCAGGCGCAGATCGATCTTTACCAATATTTTGGCCACCGTAAACTTACCAGTCTTCATAAAGGATAAATCAACACATACATAATCACCCAGAAAATTCCCAATTTCAGCAAATCGATGCTCATTCCATAAGTGCATGGGAAAACCTGGAAGTTTTACCCACAGAGGCTCCTTGATTATCTTTTCCGTTTTTGAATCAAAAAAAGGTGTCCAGCTTTTCAAGACAATAGGAACCCCCTGCATAGACCACTGTCTCCCCAGGACAGCATCAACCTCCCCTTTGCTGTGCATGATGAAAGAAAACCACCCTTTTGTCAATATCCGGACTTCAGGTGCTGTATCCAGCAAATGTTTCCACTGCTCTGCCGCCCACCTCCGGAGAAAACCGTGACCAAAGCGTTTTCCACGGACATGCCCAACCACTGCAGTTAAGGACAAATCCTCTGCCTCTTCCATCAAAACATCAACTCCTAGTACCAGCTTGTCCCTACGCTTCCTATCTTTAACAGCCTTTGGACCTTTTCGCAATCCCACCTTTGCTGACCCCCCTTGCTTGGGGGCTAAAGAAGGTTCTGCCTCAAGAAACCGTTCTTGACTGCTCAGAACATCCACCATCTGATCAATTGGGAGCTCTGATGAAATTGCAGGGAAGTTGGGGGCTAAAGAAGGTTCTGCCTCAAGAAACCGTTCTTGACTGCTCAGAACATCCACCGTCTGATCAACTGGGAGCTCTGATGAAATTGCAGGGAAGTTTGCAAAGAAGTCATTTGAACCTATCAACCCCACGTTATCCAAGGGCCCAGAGTAGACCCCTGTCCCCCTCCCTGATAGCAGAGATCCAGACAGCGACCCCTGCCTACCCAAAACACCAGAAAAATCGCCTACAACGAAAATTTCTCTTTCATTGACTCCATCCGAGGTGTAATCCACCTCCTCCTCCATACCTCCCCACCGGACCACCCCAAAACCAGTCAATCCACAATCCCTAGCCTCACAAAAGCCAAAAACCACCTCCGAACCACCAGAGAAAAACGCCCTCAAGCTCCACACCTAAACCCCAGGCAATACCACCACGGTCAGATACTCGAGCGCCAATACATCTCAGACACCCTTATCACAGGAATGGTTTTTGAATCTCCTACCAGGGACACCTTCGCCCTCCAAACAATAAACGATGATAATCAATAATCAGACTCTCAGCTATCCTTTGCACTCTGTATGAATGATTTCGGACAAAAGATTCGGATGCAAATCGCAGCAGAAACCCAGGGCGACCAGACACACCTCAAGCTGCAAACTCTCTTTCGTGAATCCCAAAATCGACAGATCAATCGATTTATTTAGAGGCACAACAAAGATCCCAACAGGACAGATCCCATCGAATTAGAACCAAAGCCTCAAGAATGCGTGCCAATACAAAGACTGAGACACACCAAACACCATAAACTGATGCGAGGCACCAGAGACAGCTCCACGCCTTCAGCACCGAGAGCCAGGAAGAGAACCAAGCCAAGCTAGCATCAACACAAGCAATCCCACTCCAAGGACATCCTGCAACAACATCAAACCAGGGCTACCCACAATCAAGAAAATTTGAAGTTTCTTGGAGCGAAAAAACCCCCATCCTTTAATTCCATAAAAACAACCTTATTATATTATTTTATAGTGGAATACCTTGTATTTAATTTGTTGGTGTTTCCTTTTACATGAGAGAAATGTAAGGTTTAAATATCTTTCTTTCATATTAAAATAATTAATAGATATTTACATTATATTTAATATAAATATTATTTTAAAAAATCATCACAAAATAATAAATCATCACAAAATAATAGAAAATATTTATACATAATCAATATTATCTTTATCTACTTATCTATATAATTAATATGAAAATAAACATTATTTATTTTTTATTTTTTTTCTTATCACACAATTTGTGTTGTACTTTTAAATTTGTGTGGTGTACATTTAAATTTGTTTATTTACATGTATTATATTGAATTTAAATATTATTAATTAAAATGTCTTCATCTCAATTACATTACATATAACATTTGTATAATTTATTTTTGGGTGTGAGTGTTAAATGTAAAAGTAATTTCATGATTTAGATTTTACGATTTAACTTTGTAATCTTGGTTTTTATTAAAACAATGATATACCTTAGAGATATTTAACGGTAACGAAACATGTAATAATAATGTTTACGTCGATATACGTTTTTATTTGAGATTTGGGGTGGACTATAGCCTATGTTTTTTCATCTATGAACGAGGATGAAACAAGTGTACTATCGAGATTGATTTTATGGCAGTTGTTCAAAATTTGAAATAAACAATTATAAAAAAAAGGAATATAAAAAAATAACGGGTAGCTAGCTGATGACTGGATAATTGGTAGCAATGCATGGATAACTCATAGCTTGGCAGATAACTAGAAGAAAAAGAAAATTAATATAAAAAATAGTTGATAGTTGATAAATGGATAACAGGGAGAATGTCGATGATAACATGTAGCTAGGCATGGATAACTCACACTTGAACCCATTTAACTAAAAGAATATGACGAATAAAAAATTATTTCCAAACTGTGTTCCATTCCATAACTATCTTTCAACCATTTGATCCCTATCGACTTGTTCCAGCCAGAAATTATGTGGATATGCTAGTTAATAATAGAATTTATATCGATACAAACTTTTAATTATTATTCGTCCATTAAAATAAATAAATTAATATGAAAAAGGTATTATTTTAATAACGTCAATTGGAATTGGGTTTAGCTCTTTTCCAAGAGAAAAAAAAATAACTCTACTTGATATTCCGAGTTGTAAGAATCGAACATAAAATACATGAGACTTTTTTGTTTCCAAGGAGGGCATTCTGTTGAGGCGGGAAAGGCTTCAATTGGTTTTCTTTCTCCACGCAAGGAAGAATCAAGGCGTCTCAAAAGCGAAGCGACCTGGGTTTCACTTGGGGATAAAAATATTGCATTTTCACATAAATATGTTGAAAGGAGACATGTAATAAACTCCATTTGGGAGTTAAATGGGAAGGATAAATAGTATAGACTTGGAGAATGAGGCGTTCACCCACTTTAGCTCTCTATTTTCACATTTGGGTTAGACTTTCATATTAAGTCAATTAAAAGTGAACCTCTTAATTTAGATCAAATTAAGAGGAACTTGGTGGGATTTGCGAAAGACAAAAGTCTTGGACTTGACGGTTGGACGGTGGAATTTTTCTTTGTTCTTTTCAATATCCTGGGTCAACAGCTATTAGAGGTTGTTAAGGAATTGTACCCATGATATGTCATATGTGGTATAAATTCCACCTTTCTTGCTATGCTTCCTAAATGTTCTAATCCATCATCCTTCAAGCAGTCCAAGCTTATATCTTGCTACAATATGGTATATAAGCTCATCTCCAAAGTTCTAGTAGTCAAGATTAAAAATGCTCTATCAATTGTTGTCTCTAAGGAACAATTTGGCTTCCTACACAAGACGCAGATCTTAGACACTAATGGTGTGGCTCAAGAAGGTTTCCACTCTATTAAGACAAAGAAACTGAAGGTGTCGGTCCTAAAATTGGACTTGATTATGAAGGAATATGATAAGGTTGATTGGAATTTCTTGCGTCTGGTCCTTCTTCAAATTGAGCTTCCCTTGGAGGTTACAAATCGTATCATGCAATGTATATCTTTAGCCAATTTTTCCATGCTCATAAATGGTATCCCTTCTCCCTTTTTCAAGTGCTCTAGGGGATTTAGGAAGGGATGTCCTATTTCCCCCCTGTTGTTTTTGTTGGTCGTGGAAGGACTCATCAAGCTCATAGAGAAGGCCAAGCTCGATGGTAGGATGAGGGGTGTAAAAATTTCATATTCCATTTAAATCACACACCTCCCCTTTTGTGGATGACCTTCTTCTATTTGGCATAGGATCTGTAAATGATGGTCTATGTATAAGGAGTTGTTGGATATGTTTTGAAAGGCTTCGGGTATGGTTATTAGCTCCCTCAAATCTACTTTCCTAGATAATGGTATTGATGAAGCTACAAAGGATTCGATTTTAAACTTTCTTCCATACAAAGTTGCATCGCTAAATGATGGTTGCAGATACTTAGGTTATTTCATTAACCTAATCACTACCTTAAGGGGATTGGCCATGGATGCTGAGAAAAAATTACTATAAATTACAAAATTGAACTTATAGGGGGTTTTCTCTCAGAGGTAGGTTAATATTGTCAAAATAGTTTAGAAAATATCATGTTTATTGATTGTCCCTAGAAAAGGTCTTGCAGTCCATTCTTGTCAAGATCAGGAAAAAGTGTTTCTCTTTTTAATGGGTTGTTACTCATAAAAAAAATTCCTATCATTTAGTCAACTAGAAAATGCTTGTTTCCCTTAAACATACAGGGGATGGGGTCTAGAAAACATATTTTTCTTCGGAAAAGCCATGGATGCTAAGAGTCTTTGGCGTTGTCTTTTTCATGGGGTCCTCTGGAGTGAGGTCATGATAAGCAAGTATATTCAGGCTCGATAATGATTGAATGGATTAGGGATGGAAGTCCTATACTGAAGGGAGGCTCAAATATTTGGATGAAACTTACCTATGTTTTTCATATCTTGAGTAAGTGGTTGCTATGGTGCATTGGTGATGGGAAGAGAATTCTTTGCAGTCGTGATCCCTTTATTGGTGATGATTCCTTTTACAATCTATCGACCCCATTGTTGAATGCATTAAACACATTAGGCATCGAATTTATGTTCCAAGTTTATCATCGCGGGGATCCCGCTCATAGATGGATTCATGTAGTAGATTTGGGACTTGCAGGATCGATTATTTCGGAATGGTCTAGGTTTGTTAGCGGTTTGATTCAATGTGGCTTAGTTCTTTCAGATTGTTCGAGCTCCTTATTCTGGTCGTGGAATGCGTCCTATGGTGTGGTCTTTGCTAAATAAACTTGTGATGATATTTGTTGTTCTATTGAGCCTCAGAACAAACATTGGTGGTTTATGTTAGGATTAATTATAATCCTCTCTTGACCACCATAGTCTAAATGTCATTTCCTAGCTTAGGATTATATTTCCACATCGCTAGTGCCATGAAGAACTCATCTGGGGCCCACCTACCACTTGATGCACTTGTTTGCATGAGTTTAGGAGCTCCAGAGGCCAATCCCTATAATTGAGGAGCCCGCACTAAGTCATGGGAGTCTCATCATCAGTTCACCCTAGTCTGTGTTGAGTTATCCTCAGATGGGCATCAGTTAGTTCATCTCCAGTTAGTCTAGTGCCGCATTTGCCTAATTTTAGGAGGTAGGGCTTTTCCTACCTACCTTGTTCAGTTAACTGACCGAGAACTGATTTAGTTGTCCTGAGTTGCATTAGTGAGCTCCTAGTGGTGATTTTCCCACATTGAGTTAGCACTCGAGTCAGTCCAAGTTGGTGAATTCGAATCATACCTAGTATATTTGAATTCTCTTTATTGTATGATCATTGTATTACACACAGGTTAATGACAATGGATGTAATGTTATGCGGACCAATTTTTGTCTCTTGGTTGTTAAATTTCACCATGAATTTTTTATTAGTGTACACTAAATTGCTTCTTTCTCCTTCAACCTTCTTTCATAGTGAATTCATTCCAGCCTAAGGATCCTCGACTTTGCTAAATTAAACATGGTATCAAAGCATGTAATCAGGACAACTTCAATTCTCAAAAACTTCCATTGATGCATCAGAAGCAGCTAGGTTCCACATAATTCCTGGTAGCTTTGCCTAAATCCCTTTGGATTTTGTCCAGATAAGTCTATCTAGGTGCGATGCACCCAGAGAATGTGCACATGTAAAAATGGAGAGTGATTGAATTGGTTTGACTTTGAATTGAATTTTTTTTAAAGGTAAATAGAAGAATTCTAAAGAATTGTGCTGCTCCTTGAAGCTGCAAGATGGATAATTCAACAGCCTTGACACCTAGGATCCTCAGACCCTTCAAATATATTGATTGGAGGGCTAATATGGAAATAGTTTTGCACAACAAAGATTTGTACAGAGTAACCATGGGCAAGGAAGTTGAACCCTGGTAGCCTCTTGAGAAATTGAAGTATCTGAACAAGCTGGAAGAAGCATTTGGCTTCATGTGCATTCATATCTCCAATGAGTTACTCTTTCATCTTGATGGATTAAAAACTCCAAGAGAAGTATGGAAAAATATTGAATCCCTATTTGGAAAGTAGGATGAGCTCATATGCCATACTCTGAAGAATGAGTTTATTCTACTGCAACCCAGCAACTTAGAAACCATCTAGCAATTCTTCTCAAAATTAAAATCCCTTGTCATGCAGTGCAAGCAATGTGGGATTGACAAGAAGGATGAGAAATTGGTGCTCTCAATTCTAAGCAAAATTGGCCAATAATTATTAGTGTTCGAATTCACCTTTCACTTCGGGAGACTAAAAACTCCTAATTGGTGAATGCCATCACTAGATTCCTTCACTGAATCTCTTATTCAGGAACAAGACAAGCTGATATAGATGGGAGCCCTTAGAGCCTCCACAAATCAAGATCTCTTGGATGGGGAGACAAATAATGCATAAGCAAGGAGGAAGTAGAAAGGAAAGGATAAGAGGAACACTAAATTCAAACCTAAGGAAGAGTTGACCCATCAGATGAATCCTTAGGATCTAAGAAGGACAAACATCAGAGGTTTGACAAGTGAAAGTGCTCCTACTATAAGAAATGAAACCATACAAAGAAAGGTTGTATGAAGAATACCATATATCATATGTCAAGAATCCTTGAACATCACAATATTTCCCTCCCTGAAGGCACAAGGAAGGCTGAATCTGGAGACAAAACTGAAGATCATGAGAGATGCCATGCGCTGAAGGTTGGGTTTTCAAAATCCCATGTTTTCTTCATTGATCTAGGAGCCTCAAATCACATGGTTGAATCCAAAGAATAATTCTCTTCATTAAAACTTATTGATGGTCCAAGCATTCACATGGGAGATGACACTCAAATACAAGCTGAAGGGAAGTGTTCGATCAAATTAGAGCATGGAGTGTTCAAGAGTGTCCTCCATGTGCCCTCCTTAGCAACAAATTTGTTGTCTGTACATTCGATTACTCATAAAGGATCACAAAAGAGACTTGTATTTGATCTTGACTTGGTGGAGATCTCAAATATCTCAGTTGGGAAGCTAATAACGAAAGTTGTTACAAATCATGCCTCACAAGGCATATGAATTCTCACACTTTCTTCCATACTCGGATCCAGTGCAATCTCATCTTCCATTTGAAAGAGAAGGTAAATTCATTCTACCTAAACCTTTTGCATATGATATTGTTTCCATTAGTGTTTTAGATTCAGAATCTGAAGTAGAGGACTAAGATGAATTAGTTCTTGGAATTTAAGATGAAGTTCATTCAGATCTAGATCCATATCCAATCCCTACTCCTAATCCTAGACCTAAATGGGCTCAAAAGGTTATTAAGGCTGTTGGGAACATGACTGGAGAGTCATCTAATAAGAGGAGAACATGATCTCGGTTTCAAAATGAGAGCCTTGCGCTATGTCAATCAAATCCACTTCTTCCAAAGAGATTCTACAAAATCCCATAGAGATGCTTCATGATGGTAAGGTTTGATCAACAATTCTACTCATTAAATAACAATGATACATTGCATCATGTCACTCTTCCTCTAGAAAGAAGAAATAAAAGTAACTTTCTACATGAAATACTAGAAGGAAAAATCTACATGGAAAATCCTAAGGGGTACATTGATTCTCTCTTGACATCCAAGCTGAAGAATCCATTGTATGGGCTCAAGCAAGGACCCATGGAATGGAATCCCAAGTTTAACTCTTCCATACTGTCAAAGAGGTTCAAAAGATTCAATATTGGCTGCAAAAGCAAAAACATTTATTCTCTTATTTGTCATCAAGTTCGAAGAAGGTGGAGAGGCTCATATGCATTGTACCAGAGAACTAGTGCACACAAGAACCATCACGCTACATTACTGCTCTATAGAGGTTCAGACTATGGAAATTTTAAACAAATTTTTTTACTCAAGAAAAGTATGTCTATCGGTGTGAAATCTTGATCTAGTTCCCTACTGTTCATTTTGAGGGGGGGGTTCCCATGAGGTTTTCCCCATTTTTCTTGGTTTATTGAGCAATTGCATTTAGAATTACATTGTATGGGTGACCTTTGTTCTTAGTTTCCAGGGCCTAGGTTTTCCAAGTTTGGATTAAGGGGTAGTGTTAGGATTAATTATAATCCTCCCTTTACCACCATAGTCTAAATGTAGTATCTTAGCTTAGGAGTTTGTTTCCACTTCACTAGTTCCATGGGGAACTCATGTGGGGATCACCTACCACTTGATGTTCTAATATGAATGAGTTTAGGAGCTCTAGAGGCCAATCTCTATAACTTAGGAGCCCACACTAAGTCATGGGAGTCCCATCCTCAGTTCACCCTAGTCTGTGTTGAGTTATCCTCGTATGGGTATCAGTTAGTTCATATCCAGTTAGTCTAGCGCCACATTTGCCTAAGTTTAGGAGGTAGGCACCTTTTCCTACCTACATTGTTCAGTTAACTGACTAAGAACTGATTTAGTTGTCCCAAGTTGCATTAGTGAAATCTCAGTGGTGATTTTCCCACATTGAGTTAGCACTAGATTCAGTCCAAGTTGGTGAATTCAAATCATACCTAGTATATTCAAATTCTCTTTATTGTATCATCATTGTATGACACATATGTTAATGATAATTTTTGTCTCTTGGTTTCTAAATTTCACCATGAATGCTTGATTAGTGTACATTGAATCGCTTCTTTCTCCTTCAATATTCTTTCACAGTGAATTCATTCCATCCCGAGAATCCTCGGCTTTGCTAAATTAATTCATACTGTAAATTTGGAACGTGAAGGATCGATTGGTTGGAAATGATCTATCTTTGTTATCGGTTTGATTCAACATGGCATACTTCTTTCAAATTTTCCAGACTCCTTATTATGGTTGTGGAATGATTCCTACGACGTGGTCTGTGCTAAAGCAACTTGTGATGCTATATGTTGTTCTATTGAGCCTCCGACCGAACATTGGTGGTTTAGTTTCCTATAGATTTGGCACTGTCCCCTCAAGATTCTAATTTTTATGCAGCTTGCTTTAGTAAACAAATTTCTCACTTGGGATATTTTCTAGAAGCGGGGTGGCTTTGGGCCTGGTTTCTGCATATTATGCAAATCAACAAATGAAAGCGTCGAACATCTTCTTACTAGATGCTCCTTCACTCATTCTATTTAAGCAAAGATAAAATCACTACTGGGTATTCTGACTCCTTGGTTGGCTACTCGAATAAACATTAGCCTTACTACTTGGAAAAATGGAGTACCTCAACACAATACATTACCTTTATTTGTTTCTTGGCACATAGGGATCCATGGGAATAAATATTTGTTTGAAGGTGCCCAATTATTGACTTTTAGGGTTGTATGTACAACCATCTCCTCTTACAAATACTGGTCGGCACATAGATGCTAGAAGCTTTTTAAAAATGTTGGCTTTCCTCAGTTTGATCCAAATAGGCCAATTGGATTTTTCGATGGTGCATCCTCAAGATTGGGTGTTGGGGACACTGGAGGGGTGCTTTACTTGGCCATGAATCACTACTTGAATTTATGGGTGGGTTGCGTCCCATCCACCAAAACGAAAGCATAATTAATAGCATTATGGGACTTTTTCTACATTGCTCGTGACTGCCACATTTTGTCATTGCAGGTTACAGGTGATTCGAAGACAAATATCGATTGGGAAATTTGTATCAAATATTTACAGGTTCCTCTCTTGGAGGGTTGGATGTGGCATATTAGATTCCTCCACTATTTTTTGGACAGGTCTCAGTTACTCATGTTTACAATGTCTTCAAGAAACAAGCGAACTTGCTATAAAAAAAAGGCCCTTAGATTTTCAGCTGGTACAATCTATATTGAGGGGTTCACTCGGTGACAACTCCTTTTACATAAGTTGCTTCATCTTTTTGGTATTGAGTAGTGATAGTATAACTTCCATATTTTATTATTTCCCGATATATATGTATTATTGGAACACTTGTTGTTTAAAAGTGTCTTTCATGGTTTAGTTTATTTTCGGACAGGTATTTTTTATATAGGATACTGACTGCCTCTTGCAGTATCTTCTTAGATATTATAACTTATGCACTATATGACCATTTTTCCATAGTCAATTAGGTTTAGTTTAAGTAGTTGTGGGATGGAGTGTTATCCTCCACAACAAAGTTCTATTCTCAATTCAAAAAGTCTGTAATATTTTTCAAAATATTAAAATATAAAATTCATTAATAAATATTAAACCTCTTTAATTTAATATAGACATCTTATAAATAACATCCGAAAAAAATAACAAATAAATTTAATAAAATAACAAATAAAATAGATAGATGAGTACTCGTAATTAAACAAATTTAAAGATTATTTATCACTAATTAAATATTTTTCTTTATATCATCTTATATTATAAATAATACAAGTCAATAAAGCAACACTTTAAAATGTATTGTTGCATTGTTGTTTAATTATAATATTCTAAATAGCTTTGTCTATTAATATATATTTTTTCATATAAAATAGCATTTTTATTCTTAAAATCAAGATAAGTTATATCATGTCCATAAATAATGTGAGTCGTATAATTTATCTACTCACATAATTTAGCTACAAATGTAAGTCTTGATAGGTCAATACATAATTTATCTATTCATATAATTTAGCTATTAATATCTTATAAATTATGATTAAACAAAAGTATTCACTTCATTTTCCATTTATTTTTTGAAATGTAATCATGGTTTTGATGATATATTTTAAAGAGATTTAATGTTAATGAAAAATGAGATAAATTTTTTATTAATTAATTTATTATTTAATATAATTTGAATAATTAAAAATGTGTATTTTTACTTATAATTTATAAATTTTTATATTTATAAAAAAAATTATATAATTTTTTTATATATATATTTCAAAATATAATATTTATTTTGATGGAGTGGAAAATTAAAAATAGAAATGAAAAATAACCTTTACTAAGCAAAATAATAAAGCTCTTATTACTAATGAATATTCTTTGTATCATAGTTTTCCCCTTAGAAATATTCCTTTAGGGGTTTAAATTCAGAGCGCTCTTGCTTTAACTGTTATGGTCCCTACTTGAATAGGGAGTTTTTTTGGAATCTTGTTGTGGAATTGGGTATTTTTGACTATCCTAATCTGATTATTGCAGGGGACCTAAATTTTACTCTTTCTGATGCTGAAATATGGGGTCGTAAAGCCCACATTGATCCTTTAGCCTTTTTTTTTATCAGCTTCTGGTTAGTACAAATATGGTGGATCTTTCTCCTGCATGCTCGTGTCCGACTTGGAGTATTGGTCGCGTTGGGGATGAGGGAATTATCAAGAGGCTTGGTAGATTTCTTGTCTCTAACAGGCTATTGCCCCTCTTTTCGCGTTACAGATCTTGGTTACACCCTTCTGAAATTTCTGATCACTTTCCAGTTTGTTTAGAATGGGATGATTATTCTTTTATGCTCAATCACCCTTTCAAGTTCAATAGAGCTTGGGTGAAGGAGGAGGATTTTTCTCACATTGTTCATACCTCTTGGTTGTCTGAGGTATCCCCTCTTGCCTGTGATGTTATGTCTCTTATGGTATTGAAACTAAAAAGGCTCAAAGGTGTTTTTAAATGCTAGGAAAAGGAACAATTATGGAGAAGAGGGAAAGAGTTAGTTGATATTGATAGGGAGATTCCATTACTTTTCTCTTCCAATCCTTCGAGTATCTTTTTGAAAGAAGGAGCCCTAAGATTATTCTCTTTCAAACAATGGAAAGATAGACTATTGGCTCATGCGGTGCTTTCTTGGAAACTTAAAAGCAGGGTAAATTGGGTCGACCAGGGAGATGCCAATACAAAAATTTTCCATGGTTATGCTTCATCTAGAAGGAACTTTAATGCTATTTGGGCTATCCAGAAAGAGGATTGTATATTGGTCGTCGATAAATCACTACTTAATTCTTTGGGTGAAAATCACTTTTCTTCTCTGTTTCAGGATGATGGAAGCTCTCCCATCTCGGACAAATTGAAGGTTATTAAACTCTTCCTGTCTTTTTTATCAGCAGAAGATGCGACAAACTTTGGTTCTGAAGTATCTTTGGAGAAGGTGGAGTTTGCTTTGAAAAGTTTCAAGAAGGACAAAAGTCTTGGTCCTGACGGATGGCCTGTGGAATTCTTTATGTTTTTCCTTGAGCTAGTTCATGATGATCTATTGAAGGCTATGGAAAATTCGAGGATTGATGGTAAGATTCTGAAATCAATAAATTCTACTTTCCTGACTCTCATTCTAAAACGTGAGAATCCTATAACCTTTGCGGATTTTTGTCCTATCTCTCTTTGTAATTTAATTTATAAACTGATATCCAAAATCATTTCCAACCGTCTTAAGCCTATTCTGGATAAATCAATCTCAATAGAGCAGTTTGGTTTTTTGAAGAGCAGACAAATTTTGGAGCCGGTGGGAATATCTTAGGAAATCTTACACTCAATTAAGACCAAGAGGATGGAAGCCCTAGTTTTGAAATTAGAACCAGTCAAAGCTTTTAACATATTTAAATGGAATTTTCTGCGTAATGTCTTTCTCCAAGTTGGATTGCCTCTTGACTCAGTAAACTGGATGATGGCTTGTGTCTCTACAACTAATTTTTTGTTGCTTGTCAATGGCTATCCATCCTTTTTTTAATTATTCAAGGGGTATTCATCATGGATGCCCACTTTCGCCTCTCCTCTTCATCCTGGTGATAGAAGGGCTCCATCTTCTTATTGAAAATTTAAAGAGAAAAGGGGTAATACAAGGTATTTCTTTATCACCCTCTCTGGCCATTGCCAACCTACTCTTTGTTGATGATGTGGTACTATTTGTTAAAGGAACTGTGAAGGAATGACAAGCATTTAAGGATGATCTTAACCTCTTTTTATCTGCCTCAGGAATGAGTATCATCCTGGACAAATCTGCTTTTCTCTTCAATAATTTAGATGAGTTGGTTAGAAGGGACATTTCTGTTATCTTGCCCTATAAAATGGTCCCTATTGAACTGGGTTTTAAATATATGGGTTATCATCTTAAACCCTTGGGGTATGGTTTAGGGGACTGGAGATGGATTGTAAAATACTTTGAAAAAAGAATTGGAAATTGCTCTTATAGATTCCTATCGATGGGTGGTCGATTAGTTCTTATCAAGTCGGTCCTGACTGGTATTCCTGTATATTGGTTTGCTTTGGCTAGAATTCTAAAATCTATAATGAACAGACTTCGTCAATTTATTTTTTCCTTCCTCTGGGGGGCAATGACCACAAGCACAGGATGCATTTGGCGGACTAGCATACCTTATCAAGGCCTTATGTTTATGGGGGCTGGAATATCAAAAACCTAGAATGCTTTAGTATATATCTTAGAATTAAAAGCATGTGGATTGTTCTTAAGAGTAACGGTATTTGGAACAAAGTGATTCGGTAAAAATATCTTAAAGACACTCCTATTGATTTTTGGTTACGTAGGCATAGTTTTTCTGTTCAGTGTACTTCCCATTTATGGAATGGATTTATTCGAATTCTCTCCTAGATTAGTTGTATGCTGGGGTGGAGTGTGGGAAATGAAGATAGGATCAAACTGGGAATAGATCCTATAGTAGGTTTAAATACTTCTTATGCTCTTTCAGATAATCTGCAGGAATACCTCCTCAATTTTGGCATTGGCACGCTTAAACAAGCTTGCAATATGAGGGAAGCTGGGAATTTTGATCACTCCTATTGGTTAATGGCGAAGAATTTGGAACTCGATGGTGACTAGAAAGAGGAATGGATGCAGTAGATTAGTGTCTTAGCTCATGGGCGCATCAGACTATCAGACAAGTAGGACAAGCTGCTTTGGATGCATCACATCGAGATTGGTAATCTTACTGTCAACTTGGCTTATGATCTTATTTTTTCATCAAATTTTGAGACTAATACTAGTTGGAATCATAAATAACTATGGTATTGGAACATTCCGATCAAAATCAAATGTTTTTTATGGATTTGATCGAAGAATCCCTTCAACACATGGGACAATTCGGTAAACAAGGGTTGGTCAGGGCCTAACAGATGTGGGTTATGCAAATCGGATTTTGAATCAATAGATCATATCTTCATTTCTTGTCCTTTTGCTCGTTTTGTTCGAGACTTTCTTAAACTTCATTTTAAGGTATTTTTTCCTTGGGAGGGTCTGTCTCTTATGGATAACCTAAATTGTTGGTTGAAGCTGGATCGCGACATACTCTACTTACCTTTATTCTATATATGGAACTTATGGTTTTCTCGTAATCACTGTATTTTTTAGGACTACAATTTGGTTATTGAATCCATTTGTTTTCGTATTCTTGAATAGGTTAAGTCATTCCCATTTGCAAATTCCAAAAAGTCTCGTAGAGATGTTGAATCTGGCCCTCTTAGTGAACATCCTTATGGGTTCTTCGATGGTGTAGTTTCTTTGGATTTTGGCGGTGCAGGATCTATTATTTTTATCAGTCGCGCCCATTTTTTTCATATCAAAATGGGTTATGGGGTTAGCACTAACGCCAGAGCTAAATTGCTTTCCCTTTGGGCTCTACTGACCTTTGTGGTGGCTATTGGTATTCCTACCCTTCATGTTTTTGGGGACTCTTTAGTCATTATAAAATGGGCATATTATGAGGCTGGGCTCTCGCCTCTTGATTTGGAACACTGGTGTAGTCGTATTACTGAGGTAAAAAACTCTTTCCTTACCTTAGAATTCCAGCATGTCTTTTGGGAGCACAATAAGAGTGAGGATGGTTTATCAAAGGAAGCACTCTCTTTGGCATCAATCCTTCTCTCCTTATCATATTTTTTAGGAGTTGTTATTTGGGGGAGCCTTCATTCAACTCTTTTAAGGAGATTTTTCTTTTAGTGTGGCTTACCCATCTTACTTCGTGTATGATATGATTTTTTTGTTCTTATGCCACTTGTTGGTCCCTGGTTTATTGGTTGAGATGATCTCTTGGACTCCCTTGGGGTATGAGGTTCTTGTTCTCCCCTTGTGCTTCCTCTGATACGCTCTTAGGGCTCTTTAGGTGCTCTTGTTGGTTCAGTCTGATCGGTCTTCCTGGATGGAGTTTGGGATAATATGAGTTTGGGATGATATCTATGTTTCATGTATGGTTCTGATATTTTTTTACTGCTAGAAGTTTCTTTACTTTTGTTTTGTATTGGTTGTAAAGTTTTATGTGCTAGACACTCCATGATACTTGTATCTTGGTTACATCTTTTGTTACCTTTGATTCATATGGAATATCAAGGAACAATGATTTTTCTTCTTGAAAAAAAGAGTAGGGAGTAGGTTCATTCTTAATTTCGAGCCATGTATAGGAGAGTACTGAATCAATTATCATATTACATCGATCACAACCAAGTCATTTGATTGATTCCTTCATTGAATTCGAATCGAATATGCTTGTTTTATCATGTAATTAATTCTTTATAAGTACCATGGGATGGGAATAAGAATAAGAAACGGTTTAAATAGTCAGTGATTTTGATTACCACTTTTATGTTCATAAGAATTAGAGTTTAAGTTCTTAAAAGTTTCATTTAAACACAATTATGTATTTTCTTTCTAAGCACCATGGGATGGGAATAAGAAAAAGAAACAGTTTAAATAGTTAGTGATTTTGATTACCACTTTGATGTTCATAAGAAATATCGTTTAAGTTCTTAAAAGCTTCATTTTAAATACAATTATGTTCAAATACAGAGCTATTTTGAGGTTCCTACAAGAGTACATATTATCTATGGCTAAAGTTCCTTCAAGCCTACACTAATTTACTAACTCGTCGTACAGCTTGACAAGGTGCCTCTCTTTGTTTTTTTTTAATGAGGAAGCTGAGGCTGTAAGGGTATATTTCTCTTATGGTATTATGAATGTATAACAATTTCGCATAGTGTAAAAATTCTACGATTTGGGTTAGAATAGGCTGATTTTTCTGGTAAAATATGGTCATAATTTTTAAAAATTTAGGTTATAGTTGTTAAGTTTTTGGAATTTTGGGTGCCCAAAGGGTTTTTGAGGGCGTTGAATCCATTTCTATCATTGAACTTGAGATTAAAACATTGTTACATTTCGATTTTGAAAAATATAAAAAGATGGATTTCGAAAAAAAATGGTCGTCCGATCCAAATCCTTGAATATTTAAACATTTCCTAACAATTTTATTGCCAAATAAGTATATTGTTTAGTCATATATTCATTCCATTCCTTTTTAAAAAATTGGCTTTCGATGGTTTGCGTAATTGTGTTGGTTACCATTACATTTGGTTAACTACATTTATTTTGATTTAGATGGTTTGTGTAATTATGTTGGTTATAACCATTTCATTTGGTTAACTACATTTATTCTTCATGACATTAATGCAGAAGGGCTTGTTTTATCTATTCCCCTGTTGTATTTTCCTTTCAATTGGATTGTTGGTGCCAAAATTACCTGAGACTGGGATTTAATTTACCTAAGGTAGAGTGAGTTCGTTGGGTCAATCTCAAAATGGCATTCCTTAGCAATATATAAACCCAATTAAATGAATGCTATGATAATTCAAATAGTAGAAATCTTGGCAATATGTGGAAATCATGCAAGCCTATGAAAATCAAAGCAAGCTTACTTATGGAAAATGGAAGTGTTAAGGTTAACACATGGACAATGGGCAAGTTCAAATTCAACATGTTCTGCGAAACGTTTTCTAGTGTATCTTGTTCTTAATTTTTGTGTGAGTTATCAATTTGTTGTATGATATGTTCTTTTGTTCACATGATGATCCTCTAGACATCGAATTGATTACAGCTGTAAAGCAAGTCCAAGTTGGCAGGGACTTGCCACTCTACATCTCTCATTGTAAAATGCGAATTCTTAAAAATAAGTATGCATAATGTAAAGTTTTTATAGTTTAAGTAATTAAATTATTATATAAAAAAATATTACAAATTTTCATATATTATGATTTTAAAATCAAATTATTGTTATAAATAAACTAAAAATATATAGATAATATATTACAAATTATTATTATAGTTCTAACTTTTATAAGAAAAGCAATATAGATAAAAATTATCCTTACAATGGCTTAGAAAAAGATATTTCTAGTCTAAATAATGAAGGAAACATCCTCTTAATGGGTGACTTTAATGCTCAAACTTTGAGTAACCAAGCTATTCTTCTAAGCAATTATTTCAACCCTAATTCTCTTTGGTTAGATGAAGACCCTCCTCTAGACAACCAATATAAGAGAAATTCTACAGATCTAGGTGAAAATTTGTTCGGCTCCGAGCTGGTCAAGCTTTGTAGCTTTCAAAATCTTAGAATTTGTAATTGTCTAATAAAATGGCCAAATTCTAGCCCGATGACTTGTATTCATGAGCCTGGTTGTAGTCTGGTAGATTATGTCATATATTAGATCCCTTTATACAACAAAGTGATAAATCGAGACTTATTAAATGACCATGATCCTAACTCAGATCATAGACCTCTAATTGTAACCCTTAGTTTTGTCATGCATAGTGATCCCACAGAAGAAAATATTTCTCATAGTAAAAAAATTTGATCTTCGACATAAATAAGGATGATCTTTTCATAAATGAGTTTAAAAATGACTTGTTTCCTCTATCAAGTACATGCAATATAGAATACCTCTATTATAATTTTACTACGATCGTCTCATCTTCCATTAACAAGTGCTCCATCAAAGTTTTGAGTAAAAAGAAAAATCGAACTATCAATCCCTGGTAAGATAAAGAATGTAAAAATGAAAGAAGAGACAACCAGGATACTACTGAAGAATCTCTAAAAGTCGACAAGATAAATAAATACAAATCCCTAATTAAAAGAAAAAAATCACACTATATAAATAAAAAGTAGGAAAATATTTTTAACATCTCTATTAAAGTTACAACATCACGAGTCATTTTCCAAGCCAATATTGTGTGTCAGGATTAGGCCTCTTGTGTTGAGGTAGGGAGCCTAAGTTGGACTAAGGAAACTTGGAGTAAATTGTTGGGTTGGAATCAAGTATAACTAAGCCTTATTTGTAACGGTTAATCCTCATGTGTTGAGGTGAATGCTTTGATATGTCAAAGTGATGATATTGTATAGTCTTGTTGGACAAGGCTAAGGACTTATATGACCAGTTGGATCCTCATGTGTTAAGGTGGGCCTCATTTGTAGAGGAAATTATTTTCTAGTTGAAGTATGAATGATTTTTGACATACTGCTAACCATGATATAGCTATTAAGTCTCCTCTAGAGATCAACCACCTCTAGAGTGAATTAAATTAGCATAAGATCACTTGGCATGATAGTAGAATGATATTATCACACATTGGACAAATCTGCTTAGCATAATTTGATATGATAGATAAATTAAAGTCATCACATATGGACCATGCAGATAAGATAAGAGATAAAGATAAATTGCATAGACAAAAAAGAGAATTTGAATTGCTCATGAGAATGATTTAGTTGATTAAGGAGAACTCAATTACTTAAAATCAAGTGACGTTAAAAATGAGTACTTAAGCTAATTAGGGAGAACTCGAATTTATCACTTCACTGATATAATCAAGCATGATTTCAGTTAAGAGAATTAATAGAAGTTTTAATAAAGAAGATCCATTTAACTAAAAGTGTGTTTCATGACGACACTTTAGTTAAACTAAAATATGACACTTAAGTTACAACACTTGAGTTACAACACTTGCATGATGAAACTTGAGTTAGCATCCTAACTAAGTGTCCTAGCTCCCAGTTGTATAGCAATTTCATCCTTAATTCAATAGAGAATGAGTTTAAAGTCAAATTTGAAAGGAATTGTGTAATTGTGTTGTGTAAGATTGATGAGTTCGAGGTGTAGAATAATTTCCACATGTAGGGATTCACTATATTCTACATGAGACTTCTTTCACTCATGCAGTGATTCAATACCTCTTACAAGAGACCAAATTTACAAATTAAATTATGTGTTGGGCATATAGTTGGATCATCCAATCCTTCTCTCTTCTTTATTTCTCAATGATTACACCTGGGGTGTTTGAATTCCTTCTTATCTCGCACCTAGGGTGCCAAAAGAAATTTGCAATTTTAAAAGACATTCTCTACTATCTATCATTATTATACTGAGGATATTTGTTGGGGTTTTTCACTTTCATTATTTTGAGGGTTTTCCCGAGGGTACATGTTGTGTTATGTGTGAATGACTATGTATGAATGGTTCATTGATTTAAAGTACTCAATAATTCCACAATTAAATATTAAATATTAAAGATCAAAGATCTATTTAATATTAAAGATTAAAGATCTAGTTGTTTATCTTGTTGACTCTATCTATTTAAGATTAAAGATTAAAGATCTATTTATTTATGTTGTCGAATTTTAGAGACTTTTACAGAATTAGAAGTTGAAATAAAATTATGATACTATAAGGAGGTTACTAACCCTAATATGGAAGATAAAAATTATCTCTCTGTTTTAACTAGTTAGAAGAAGAAAATTAATATTGTCAAGATAAGAACAAACTCTCATGAGCTTCATAGCGAAACAAGATGTTGGGCGATTCCTAAAACACCTTGGGTGGAAAGGATTTGTCATCTTTGTGTGAATATGAGCATTGAGGATGAAAGCCACTTTCTCTTAGAGTGCCTTGCATACACCCACAATAGATCGTAATTCCAAAATCTTTGCTACAATACAAACCTCCCTAACCTTCTAACATGCCAAAACTATGGCGACCTAAGAACGCTTCTTTATAAACTTTTTGAGCATATGAATACAATTTTACAACAATCCAAGTAATCATTTCTCTTAAGGTTTGATAGACCAAAGTGGTCTTAGCGGACATTAACCACCACCACCACCATAATTTTGTAACGTAAGTGATTAAATCATTATATAAAAATTTAAAACCTATATATATCTTAATTATAATTTTAAAATTAAACTTTTGTTATAAATAAATATAAAAATAAAATATATAACATATAACAATATCACTTTAGTTAAAAGATTAAGATTTAATTTAAAAATAGATAGAATATGTTACAAATTAAAAAGGGATTTGTAGGGTAGTAGGTGAAGTTTAGTGATCTTTATAAAAGTTTAAATATTTGGATCTCGATGTAGGTGTAGATATAACAAATTGGATAAAAATATGTTTTATTTATTTATTTAAAAATTAAAAATAAGTTTTCAAAAAATTATAAATATATATTTTTATAAATTTGATAATCAAAGCGTTAATAAAAAAATGTATTTTTTAATTTTTATTTGTTTAATTTAATTAATTATCAATTGCGATTTTACAATCAAAACATTAAATGCTCAAACATTTATAAAATTATTTAAAAGTTATTAAAAATATTTGACTATATATAATTAAAAAAAAAAAAATTAAAACATTAAACGCTCACACATTTATAAAATTATTTAGAAGTTATTAAAAATATTTGACTTTATATATAATTAAAAAAATCTTTAAAATTATTATACAAATCTCTCTCATCATATTTCAACTTTAAATTTAGAGTTTTTTGTATTTTTACTTTATTTTTTGAAACAGAAAAAACAAATACTTGATATTTAGATAATGAATCAAGGTATACATCACAGTGCTGAAAAATACCAGTTCATATATTTTATGACATAACTATAAAATATATCAAAACCATGCATGATAATAACCTCAAGGTTCCCAGGGCTGGCAAGAGTGGGAGGGATTATCTTCAGTCTCGATGGAATAACAGAACTCCAATATGCTTGGGGACTTGGAACGCTACGAACAATCAAGCCGAAGCTCTAGCGCTTCTCCAAGGACTACAACAAACTTTGGAGAAAAGGAATATTGCAAGCCAGGGTGATTGGGGATTCACAAAGCCTTATTGGTTTAATGGTAAGAAGCACCAAACCGATGGACATCCACCTAAAACAAATCATTCTCATCATCCAACACATAGCTTTAAAATTCCACAAGCTCAACTACTTTCATATGCTACGTGAATTCAACTCCGAAGCAGACCAAGTCGTTAACATAGCGGTTGGATTGGAACCCAACACCCTCCTTCTTAATGAACATGAATACGAATGTGACCCACTCCCCTAGCGGGAAGGCCCCCACTGCCGTGTGGTGGCTTGGCCGGAAAGTAGTGTTACTGGGCGGGGAGGTGGCAAGACAGGAGGACTTAAGACAAGAACGAATAAGTGGGAAGAAGCTCACAAGTGAAGGAGATGTCTGCATATCTGAAACGACAAGGGAGATGGAATTCACGTGTGGAAGTGACATGATTTTCTGGAGATCTGTTGGGAAAATGGTCTCCATCTAGAAGGTACAATCCATTTCAGAAATGATGAAGTCATGTGTGTCCTGGGTGGTACAATCCAATTCAGGACAGATGATGACAACAATGTCCTAGGCGAGAGTTGTGAATGAGCCTGGAGATCTAAAGAATGCCACATAGATTATCTTAATTATGGAAGCATGTGACTGGGAAAAGGAGACAAGACGTCATTGTGATATATTCACTCATTCGTTAATTGGAAAGTAAAGCTTGTATTGGCTCATTGTTCACTCGCAGCAAGAGTTGGTTAATCAACATTGTGCACACCCTCAAGTGAATCGGATCTTTGACAGGCAATCTAGAGACATGGACGCTAGTGAATAAAGTGAACCTTATTTCTTGCAACATGGCTTGGTCGACATGGGACGCCAACTATGAAAGGACAAAGATGAATTGGATAGTCAAAAGAGCCATCGGCGTCGATTCAAAGGAGAGATGAGGGAGCGATTGGTGTAAGTAGAAGAGGACCTCCATGAAATCAGAATGGTCCAAAGGGAGCAAGCAATTGCTGAGGAAACCCGTCACTAGGAGAAATTCCAATACATCCAGGTGGTCATGGACATATTGATCCACGTCGAGATCTAGGTTGGAAGAATGGTATTTGAAGCTTGAGTATAGAAAAAAGTTGAAGCCAGCCAAAAATTTTCCGACCGCATTGGCTCTAGGACCCCTCTTTGAAGATAATCAGGTGTTATATGTATTTTTTTCTACTGTCAGGATAATATGTCTCTATTTCAAAATATATTTAGTAGTAAAGTAGTCTTTCTTCTTGTTTATCAGTAATACAAACAATATGGATCTGACAATCCTAGTAGCGTTAGATACTGTAATCATTTTTCAGATGTGAAAACCTGATGCAATCTCCCGATGCTCTAGAAATTTAGTTTTTTTGTCAATATACAATACTATCCGTCTCTGTTAAAAAAAAAAACTCAAAGTTCCCGACACACATGCTAAATATGACAGATCGAGGCTTATAGCCATCATTAAAAAACATATAGTGGCATGTAGCTTCCTAATTGAACCAGTACAAAAGGAAATATAAACTAAAAGATATCCCAAGATGAGACCTGCAACTCACTGCCCTCTAAAATTTCCTACTAAAAAATATAGCCCTCTGGAGATGCTAGAGCTTTCTTGGACAAAAAATATTCTTCCCTATTGTGTTATCTAAAAATGTGATGGAAATATATTTCTTTGAATGTTTCCTACAAAGCTCTTATTTTGATTTTCTAACAAGATCATACAACGCCTTGCAAGCAAGAAATATTTTGTGCCCATTCAATTATTATCTTGGAGTCTCCCACCACCTGCAGATGAGATATTTGCTTGTTATGTGCAAAATAAAGAAGAGTTCACAAAAGAAAGCAACTCTTATCTAGTGTTTGTACTAGGATCATAATCCATCTAAATTATGAAAAAGTGCCCTTCTCCTAAAACCACATATACTTAGAGTTGTGAGAAAGGTGCTTTCCCATGAATAATTATCCTCCCAATATAAATACCTTATCGTTGCATCTTAGCCTTACAAGGAAAAATATTATTAGTAAAAAATAAACATAAAATCATTTCCAAAATCATTTAAGTTTCTATGTTATTTTACCTACTGAAGGCCATGGCAAGTATATTGTATTCATTTAGTCATTGACTGCATATTAATCCATTCGTTGTCCATAAAATTTTCATCGATTTGCATAGTTTAACAATAGACATAATATTTTATTATTTTTATTGAATATCTAATTTAATTTAACTCTAAAACCATTAGTTGATGAAATTGGGGTGTTATTGCGAGGTTGACGTCAGAAATATCAGTGTTGAGGAACATATTTAATTCCTTAATAATTAAGGGCACTTTCACCACCATATCTGCTTCATTGCATCTGCACTACCCCAACACCCCTATCCGCATCATTGCAACTGCACCACACCACTTCCCCTGTCCGTATCATTGCATATGCACTACCCCCACCGCCCTTGTTTGCACGGGTTTGATAACGTGATTCTTTAGGGATTTGGAATTCCAGTCATACTTTTGTCATTTCCCAACCATGGTGTAATTGTTTTCTGGAATCGAATGCCTATGGTGCAGACTAATTCATCCTATCCGCTTCTGTTGGGTTGCATTGAAATTTTTCCTATAAGATGTAGAGTCTACGCAGGGAGTTATATTTCCTACACTTGGGTTCCCGCTGACCATATGTCTAAGAAAGCTAGTTTCATTCAGAAAGGACGAGGTTCAGGTATGGCTACAAATATTCCTATAGATTTTATGCATGTAATTGGTAAAGTGTAGCTACTTATCATTAAACTAATGACTGCACAAGCAAATTACAGAAACTTTAGCTCCATGATAATTGTTGTAACTAAACATTTTTTGTTGTCATTATATATTTAGGAAGTGTTATGCTTAAGTAATAATAATTAACACTGATAGAAAACAACCAAACAAAGCCTCTAACAAATATAGCCAAACAAAAACTACAAGTTTCTAGCGATTGAGCCAAAGCGAGATCAAAACTTAGACAACTAAACAAAAACTTGCAATTTCTAATGATTGAGCCCCAACTAGATTGGAACTTAGCTCAGAGGGCTAGAGAATATTTGGTATGTATTCATACTGGTGCTACTCCATCCGCTACTCGCATATCTCAAGCTCCATATCGAAGGGTAGGGATCCTACTCTGATATCTACTATTCCTAGTAGAGGTAGTAGCTTCATGCCTTGTATACTCCCTTTTATCAATTGGTAGTATTACCCTGTATATTGGTATTTTTTTATTAGTCCTATGCTAGTATGTATGCTTCCCTTATTCATTGTAATACGCTTTATGTCTTTATGACATATTCTTTAATTGATCATAACACCTGCGACTGAGTATGCTTCCATTTGGTATCTCGTGTATCACCAAAAACCAAAACCCTCCTAAATTTTGTCAAAATAAATTTTTATACTTATGCTTGATATTACCCAATGGCATATGATATTTATCATTATTTGAACTTCTATAGGCATGGATATGGTAGTTACATCTTTGTTTTATTCCTATTTTTTGGCGCAGAAAAAAATTGGGGACTCAAGGACCACATCTTAGACCGAATAGATCTAGTCAAACTGGCTCTAGAAGAAAGTAGACAAGGCATAAGGTATGGACCCTATCTGAAATTTATACATTTTATCAGAGCTGACTCATAATTTCATGTAGTATTGTTGAAATATCAAGCAATATTGAGATGGGGGAGGTGAATCAGTATTTATCTATCTTATTCAATTTTTACCACTTTAAAAATTAAAATCAACGATATAAACATAACACAGTATTTTATCATGGAAACCCACTGGGAAAAACCATAAACACTTTCTATTACTACAAAATTATAATTACAAATATTTCGCAAGCACCAACTTGTTGGATGCGAGAACACCCAAGATTTTTAGCTACAATTGAAGGATGCACCAACACCCTGGTTTTTCAGCTACATTTGAAGGATGCACTGACACCCTGTTTTAACATCTACGACTAGAAGGAAGCTTCGACTTCCTACAGGATTTTTTTTCCTGCCCTTGCACCACCCAACCTCCCTTAAATGATTATGCGATTTATGTTTCATGTACACTTTATTTTTGCAATGTTGTTTGTATAGATATATTATTTACATGACTAGAGATTTGTTTATGTACCCTCAATCGTTCCTCTATACCTAATAGTCACAACTCTTCAACATGAACCTTAACAAATAAAAATAATTTCAAATTACCTTCTCTATTAATCCTGCGAATTTTAACCATATGATTATGAAATATTCGACTTCATAATATTAATTTCGACTGTTTAACTTCTGGAAATTTGTATCTTTTGAATTGTAATATGTCGTCAAGTATGAATTTGAATAACCGATTCTGATGTCAAAAGTCAATTATAAAAACATAATGTGTATTCCAGTGATTATGAATCCACTGTTCTGTCTTCGATTTCGACTTCGACTTTGTCAATTCTGATAAACTGAACTCCATCAATTCTAAGTTTTATCGATTCGAATATCGAACTACACTATGTTGACTATGACTTTGACTCAACTGATAACGGTCAAAACACAGTCAACTTCGACCATAAATGGTCGACAACTTGGACTCTGACTGGAAATGGTCGATAAGAGATCGATTTTGGCTAACAATGGTCAACAACTTCGACCCCGACTAACAATGGTCAACAAATTTGACTCCAACTGGCAATGGTCGACAAGAGGTCAACCATGACTAACAATGGTCGACAACTTCAACTTTGACTGGAAATGATTGACAAGAGGTCGACTTCAACTAACCATGGTCAACAAGAGGTCAACTTTGACTAACAATGGTCGACAACTTTGACTAACAATGGTCAACAACTTCTACTAAAATAGAATAATTCTACACCAATATTCAACATGTTCAACTTGTTTTCCTCTTTCCTTTGTTATTAATGAACTTCTTTGACATCAATGATAATCATACCCAACACTCTCCCCCTTTGTCATTGATGACAACAAGTCTTCATTTTTCTCCCCCTTTGACATTAATGACAAAGGTTCTTATAACTCCCCCTATCATTGTTCCTCCCCTTGTTGACTGTATTCATCTTTTGTGACAGGGTGCAATTTTTAGTTTTTTCCTAAGGAAGAGGGATAACCCCCATCTTCTGTCTAAAATAGGAAAAAGATACTCGAGTCACTGGTTTAGTAAAGATGTCTGCAATTTGTTCCTTAGTATCGAAATACTCCAATTTGACAACGTTTTGTGACACTTGTTCTCTTAAAAAATGATATTTTATTGGAATACGTTTGGTTTTAGAGTGCATAACTGGATTTTTTGATATGTTGATGGCACTCGTGTTGTCACAAAGTATCACAATTGGTTCCTCATATTTCACAAGTAGATATTCTAACGTTTGTTTCATCCAAATGACTTGAGTACAACATGATGCAACAACTATATACTCAGCTTCTTCTATCGAAAGTGAAATTGAGGACTACTTTTGCTTAGCCATGATACCAAGCAATTTCCCAAGTAAAATGTTGCTCCACTATTGCTCTTTCTATCGTCAATACTTTCTTCCCAATCTGCATCAATATATGCCTTTAGTGAAAAGTCATTTCCTTTTGGATACCATAACCATAAACCTTACTCCATAGTTCCTTTTAGATATCTAAAGATTATTATTATTGTTGCCACGTGTTTCTTTAGGGGCTGATTGGAATCTGGCGACTAATCTTAGAGACTGCATCACTTCTTGGTCTTGGCTAAACCGACGATATTAATGTTTCTTCTTGAAACATTCTTCTTCTTCTTGCATTAACTCTTGCATCTTTGTCACCTATGATTAGTGTTTCAGGATGATTCTTTTGAATTCTTCTAGATGGATTCTTTGTATCATATCTAGGAGAGTATTCATCTTCACTTTCTTCCTTTTGTTCTAAAGCCTCCTGTTTTTTAGAATATTGATCTTTCTCTTCTTTTATAGATTTTTTATCTTTCTCTTCTATTAAAGAATCCTCTTTTTGAGAATCTTCATCCTTTTCTTCGTGATCAGTCTCTTCATCGTCCTTATTTTCTTGAATATTTATTTTTCTTGGTTTGGTGTCATCAACAGTTACACTTCCACTTTCTATGATCTTTTTTGATATTCGATTGTAGCATCTATATGCCTTTTTGGTAGATGAATATCCAATAAATATGCCTTCATCTATCTTGGAGTCAAATTTCCCAAGATTATCAACATCTCTCTTTATGTAGCACTTACTTACAAAGACTCTAAAGTACTTGACTGATGTTACCAAGCCAAAGCTCATAAGGTGTCTTGTCAATATTCACTCTGAGTTGTCCTCTATTATGTATATAAGAAATTGTGTATATATATTATCTCCAGTAGTTGTTTGGAAGGTTAGCTTCATTAAGCATGGTTATGGATGCTTTTTGAACTGTCATGTTCTTTCTCTCAACTACTCCATTTTGTTGAGGAGTCTTTGAGGCTAAGAACGGTCTTTTGATACAATGAGTTTCACAATACTCATTGAATTCATTTGATGTAAACTCTCCATCATTTTCTGACCTTAGACATTTAATTTTGAGAGTTGTTTTATTTTCAACTAGTGCTTTGAAAGGTTTAAACTTCATGAAGGATTTTGATTTTTCCTTAGGAAATACCACGCAAGTCATCCTTGTATAAACATCAATGAATAACATAAAGTATTGCTCCCCTTGTATACTTGTAGTCCTTGAAGGACCACAGAGGTCGATATGAATTATTTCTAATGGTTGTGATGTTGTATGCTCTTTGATCTTGAAACTTGCTTTTGTTTGCTTCCCATGAATTCAATGTCTACAAACATAGCTAAGAGGTTTTATGATATTTGGTAGGTTTCTTACCGCACCTTTCTTGCTTATTTTTACAAGATTGGCGAAATTTAAGTGCCCCGTTCTTCTATGCCACAACATACTTTCATCAATTTGAATCATGTTACATTGTTCTTTAATTTCTAGGATGTATACATTACTTGAAGTTCTCACAGCAGTCCTGTTGCAGCTGCAACCATTGTTCCCAAATTTTTAAAATTTTGGACCCTCCTTTTGATTTGATTAAATTATATCTAGCCTAGGTTTGAGTCAGTTTTCTTAAAACTATCCTAGAAGTCCAGTTTTCTCTGCTTAAGAAATTGATTGTTTGAAGTCGGAAGCTTAGTCAACTGGTTTTTTTTTTTTTTTTTTACCTGCTGTTTCGGNTTTTTTTTTTTTTTTTACCTGCTGTTTCGGGAGTTGAATGATCTAATACTCTCGTTTTCCCATTCGATACAAGGAAAACTATAGAGTCTGTTGTTTTATTGTTTTTGAGCTTAATATTTGATTTTATGATGACTATGTATCGCTGTCGGGAGTTAGTTGATGAACATCCCAAGGGATAGTTTTCTTTCTCGCCGATATGACGGAACCATGGACGCTTCTATTTTCCTTTATTTTGTCTCAAACCTATTGTTTTAACTGTCGATGAATTTGTTTTTTTTTCGCTATCCAAATGGTCTACAAGTTTGAATTGGAGGACTTGTCCTCTACACCGCCAATGTTTTGGAAGGAAATTGATGAGTGTTCTAAGGGATAGTCTTTCCACTCGTCGATATCGAAGAACTTAAGTGTTCCAGGTTTCTATACATTTTTTAAAAAGTTGCAATGATACTTTTTATATCGTCGACATTGAGGAAAAATGTTTAGGTTTGAAGCTCCGACGCTTAGCATTAAGATTTTCCGACGTCGACAGACTTAATAGTCTCGCGAGACCCGTAGACGGTTTGTTGTCCGTCGTTGCGGCTGCCAATTGGACTATCCTTCCAACGTTTAGAGATTTCAACTATCGATAGGGTTTTCCCACCAACTTTTTCCACCGAGGATTATATATATACAAGGGGAGCATTATTTTGCCCTTTATCTGTATTGAAACTTGCGTTTTTGCTCCAGTCCTTGTCGATTGAACTATTTTGCATGCCCAACTGTTTGGATTCGACTCGTTAGCATGCTACCATGGATATTTTTGGGTTATCCCGTCGACTGCACTATGTTTTTCTAGGTAGGCAATCCACGACCTTGTTGTTTGGTTTTTATTGGTTGATTGAAACCATGGTTTTCCCTACTTTGGTTTTCCTTGGTTAGGTATTCCGTGGGATGGTTTGTTCGTATAAATAATGTTTATCTCCGTTGTATACATGCATAATGTTTAGGGTAAAATAGCGAGTTGTGACATTTTTTCTTTGGCGGGGGTGGGGGAGGTTCAAGCCCACGTGACTTATTGAGCCGTTATGTATGCTTTACTCCTATCCGAAAGATTAAGGGAGCGGTGCAGACAAGCATTACGTTGTCTGCACCACCCATTCTTTGGTTATTCATGGTCGTCCGGGGAGGGGGTTTAAACTTTTGTATGCGTTTACCCTATTTTCATGGGATGGCGGAGGTTTTCCATGTTTTAGTCGAGTTAGGGTTTTCCGCAATGAAGAGCACAGTATAGGGTTTCTTGTTTAGAGGATTAGTGGTAGCGACGATATGGTATTTCTTTTATTGGATGAGTTTGAATTAGTTCCAATGCGTCCTAGATTAAGATAGAGATTTGTTTTCTCTATGGGTTGTGAAATTTTTTACAGACAGTGGACTTAGAGGGTTCTAAGACACAACCTGCAGGATTTCCTTTTTGCCTTGTCACTTTTCTTTTCATGCATTAATATTGTGTATAGTTTATTTTTCAGAATGCATATGGAAGAGGTAAATAGATTGATACAGTTTTTGTTATCGTTAAAACACTTGCTAAAAGCTCAATAGGTCTAAGAACATGCTATGTTTATGACAAAGTGATTGTTGCAAAGAAAATATGTCCAAAAGACAAAAGAAAAAGGCTCCTGTTGCTGAAGGAGAACCAGAGGTTGAGATCATCACCAGGGTTGAATATATATATGAAGATACCAAAGCTACCACCACGGTCGAACTAGACTATAAATGGGGAGAGATATACAGGATGATTGCCAATCAGAATGTACTTGATGCAAGATTCGAAGAGCTAACCATTTATGCAAACATCAAGAAATCGGCTCTCATGAAAGTAGCCACAAGACTTGAGTTGTTCCCATGTTCGGAGGTGATAAGCTGGATTATTCCTAGGGCAGATGTAACTACGATGATTCTTGAAAATACTGTTAAGCAGGGCTACGCTGCATATAGCCCTGCATATGTCTCTATGGCATATCATCTGCCCCCTGCTCAGATTTACTTGATAGAAAACTAGTTGAAAGAGACAGCAATGGATCTAGTAGAAATAGTTAAAAGGATGATGATACCAGGGAAAAAATTTCAAACCGGGCCTTCAAGAGAGTATGATACATCTACTCTCTGGAATCCCTATAGATTTATTGCACTAATGCTAAATAGGATTTTTGGTAGAGCTCATGGAAAAAGCTTCAAAATTGGATGAATACCAATTATCTTTTATGTGGCTACTCAAGGAACCATATTTAATTGGGAAAACATAGTGTCTAATAGCCTCTCAGCATGCATATCCTCAGCCTTGGGAGGGATGTCATAGAAGAAATTAGAGTTCTACATGAGCTCCATCCTGATTGACTGTATACTATGTACTCAGTCTTTTCCAGCCTTGAGATGTAACTGGGATAGGGACAGGACCCCAGTGTACACAACATATAGGTTGTTTTGGGCCCATAAATACTATAGCTACTACAGAGAAATCTGTGAACACTCTATCATGCCTTTGTACACCCTAATTTTCCTGACTAAATGCAACTGCATGTCCGAAGAAGCATTCAAGGTCATCGAGGCATATGGATACTGTTATTTGACCGAGGAAGGATTGTACATAAGAATGTATGGGGGTTCCAGAGCACCTTCTCTACTCCCTAAGTATGCCACTGACTATGTGCCACACAAAGAGGTAGCTAGGCAGGTATACATTGATGGTGTGGGAAGTTTCCTGTTCGAACATAAGAAGGCACCCTATCCCGCAATACCTTTCTGGCTTGGAAGTTATAAGTTTTGAAAGGTAAAACAAACTGCAGAGTTTATTCAGGAGCTGGAGCATTTCCATTTTGGTGAAATGAACTTTCACAAGAATGACTCCCAAAATAAGGTGGTCGATCACTGCAAGGAAGCAAGCATTCATTTTGAATATACCAACTTTTGGGAGAAGGACAAGGAAACATCAAGGAGTGCAAAGAACATGACCGCCCTAAAAAAGAGATTTAAATAGAAAATAGTTACTGTGGGCGGAAAGGGAAAAACTTCATAGAAGACTAAGATAGTGGAAGAAAAAGAGACCAAAAAGAGGGAAGAAGATGCTAGAAGACTAGCACAAGAGGCAAAGAGTTGGCTGAAGAATGAGGAAGAATAAAGAAAGCGAGCTGCAGAGGAAGTAGAAAGGAAAGAAGAGGAGGAGAGAAAGAGAAATGAAGAAGCAGAGATCAAGAAAAGACAGGAAGAAAGTGAAGGTCTGAGATTAACAGGATATCAAAAGGACCAACAGACCACTGAGCAGGTAGATACACAGGGAGGATAGGATCACACAGATCAAGGACACGGACAATCTAATCTGGATTCCCAGGAGCTTCCTGCATCTTCTGGAAGCACACTAGGGAAAGCTTCCTTTTCTGGAATGAATTTGATCCCTTTCATGCCTAAAGAAGGGGAGGATGTCCTTGACTTCAGTACTATTTTCTATGATAAGGAGAAGAAAAGGATTGTAAAAAGAACTGAGAAAAAGGTTGAAACAGGAGGACAATCGGGAAAGATGATAACTGATAAAACCTTGATGCATGGAACGGATTTAGACCCAATATTGACAGCAAGAGCTGGGGTGGCGTTAACCCAAGAGATGGAAGATAATGTAGACAAGCGGATGACGGATCTCGAGTAGTCAAGAAAGAATGCAGCACAATTAAAAGAAACACTGAAGAAGGAGAGGGATGAAGGTCATAAGATGAAGAGGAAATATGAGGAAATGATAAATGAAGTGAGGACTTCAAGAACAGAACTCCAGACTTTGCAAGCAAATAAGGAGGCTTTAGAAGTTTCTGTAGGGAAAATGGAAAATGATGCTCAGAACAGCTTAGCAAAATTGCAAAGGCTATAGCTAGAGCATCAAGTGTTGAAAACTGAGAAAAATGATCTTCAGGTATCCTATGAAACTCTAAGTGCAGAGAAGGACCAGTTACAAAGAAAAATTGTTGAGTTAGAAACAATGAAGGCTACCACTGAAGAAAGAGAGAAACAATATCAAATGCAGGTGGCAGTTTTGGAAGAATATAATGCTTCATTGACAGCATCACTGAAAGATGCTATGGAATAGAAGACAGACTTCCAGCCTTTAAAAGAACATGTGCTAACTCAAAGGAGGAAGATCCATTAATTACAAATGTGCATTGAGGAAGAAAGATGTAAAATTTTGCAAATAGATAGCAGATTAGAAGAAATTTTGGACACTACTTTGTATTTTTTAGACAGATCTCAAGATATTTTTGAGGTTCTAATAGGAAGGATGGTATGGACTAAAGCAAATAAGGTGTATCCTGCGGAGTTACCAGTTAAAGACCAGCAAATTTTGAAACAGGAATATGATTTATTGGAGTTTGCAATTAATATTGTAGAAGAATTCAAGAAAACTATAAAGAAAAAAAAGGGAGCATGTGCCGAACACTGTAGGAGGGTGCTTGTTACATACAATCGATGCCAGACCTCTGTAGAGAAAAGAGTGGACGCAATACCAGAACATGAATTGTTCATAGAACATCTACAGAATAGATATCAGGAAGATGAGCAAGAGATCCAGCAGGTAAAGGATCTAGATGAATGAATTTTAAAGAATGCAGTGGCACATGCAGCTGTGAGTATTCATCTATTAGAAGATCAGATGCGCCTGAGTCCGGCGAGGATAGAAGGAGTAAAGAATCAAGTTGCTATGTATGAAATAAATATCCATTTTCTTGAACCCTCCGGATTTGATGGCATAGCAGCAGAGGCCCAAGCATGGAAAAAGTTCATAAACGACCAAGCTGGCCCCTCTTCATAAAGTGTTTTAAAAAAAATTGATTTAAAATGTAATATATTGTATAAATTACGAGCACATACTACAAGACAAAATTTTGGAACTAAAAGGTTGGGGAAGCCCAAAAGTCATTGAGGGGCATCCCAAGGGTTTGGCTTTTTGTATAAATATAGGAGAGCTTAGATGTAGAAGGGACTTCTTTCCCAGGCAATTTTTTGAGAGTATATTGTGAGAAGAACTATTTCCTTTTACAATAAAGAGTTCCAAGTTTCTGCTGGAGAAAGTTTGGTGGAATGTTTCAAATGCTTTGCTATGGATCAGTTGAATGTGAACTATTTCATTTTCAGCTTATGTCCATTAACTATGAGATCGTTCTAACTCATTGAATTTATGTTCATGTTATGAATGTACTCTAGTTTATTCTGTGAAATTTCCATTGTGAGTAATGAAGGTTGCAATAAACAATAAGCTATCTTGTTGTTCATATTTCTATTAATGTTCATGTGTTCCGAAATAAATAACAACTATCTGTAATTTTTCCTAATACATGCGCATAAATACATTACTCATTGTTAACTGATAATTCTGCTCCCTAGGGATAGGTTAGCTAGTTATGGTTAGTTTCTTGTTGTTTTGTGATTTAGATGCGAGATAGTTAAGATGAGAGGTAAGAACCTGCACATCACATTGTGACCATCCTCGTTATCTCTATCATTTGCATTGTTAGATACGCACTTGCACATCATAACTTAAACACAAAAAACTAAAAATATACACGGTGGGTCGGGCCGTAACCGGTAAAACATTTTAATTTGTTACTTGAACTACGGTAGCTGGACCGTGAACTGGACGGATTCCCCATACCAAACAGCAATGGGCTATTTGGGAATGTTTATTGGGGAGAATCCCTAACTGTTGTTACCTATGATTTTCCAGGCCTCAATAATTTTTGGCGCTAGAAGGAGGGCCACCAGTGCATGGTTGGCCAAGGAAGCTCACTTCCTTGAAATCACTCCACCGGTGACAATTCTGAAAGTATTTTGTTTCATAGACACACTCCTGAAGATTAAGAGAAAGGGTATCTGTATCCTGTCGATAATGAAGTGGTTGATGATTTAAGAAGAATCACCAGGGCATATGCGAAAAAGATTGGAGGATTACCTATCATTTCTGTCTTACCTAGAAGAGAGTATCAGAAGAAAGATCGCCCTCAATTAGAAGACTCAGTGTTGGTAGAAGATCTTGAAGAACTGGTAGAAGAAGCCTTACAAGAAGTTGACCAACCTTTGAATCAGTTGAATCCAAGTTCACCTTACTGTTCACCTTCCCATACCCCTGTTCAATCACAACCTCATTCTCCACTCATAATCATGGCTAATGAAAATGCAAATCAACCACCTCCACATCCTTCTTGGAGGGCTAGGTCGCCTTTAAATATGACACCTCCCTTGCATGATTTGCCTCAAGATTTTGACAAGATGTTACCTAAGTTTGAACCAAGTGAAGGAATTTTGGTAGATGATCATTTACAGAGTTTTTACTTGGCTATTGAAGGATTACGAGCTGGAGAGCATGAATATATAGTGTGTAGATTGTTTCCCCACACCCTGAAAGGAAAAGCAACCTCATGGTATTTTGCACTTCCTGCAAATTCAATCATGGATTGGAACACATTTGAGAGAATGTTTAGAAGTAAATACGCAGTTCAGAAAACTCTTGCAGCCTTAATGAAGGGGTTATGTGCTCTAAATAAAGAAAGGAAAGAACGAGTGCGTAATTTCACTCAAATATTTGTTGCTTACCTAAACAATTTCACTGCAGCTGATAAGCCATCTGAAAATGCTCTGATAGAATACTATACCTCATCCCTTGGGTCTGATCTAGCCATGTTTTCCAAGAGATCAGTAAGACCCACATTAGCAGAAACCTACGAAGAAGCTGAGAAGGTGGAGGCTGAGATGGAGAGTATAGAAAATTACCCTGTGCAGTCGAAAGAAAAGAATTCTGGAAGCAAGAAACCTTTATTTATGATTAAGCCTAAGGATGAGTGGTCATAGGATTTTGAAGGGATGTTGAAGATGATTCAAAAGTTATCCAACAGAGTGATAGATTTATAGAAGGAAAAAGAAGCTCATAAATCATATAAGCCTTATTATAAGAAGAGGGAAGACAACAGTCAACCTAAACCTCCTCCACATAGTCCTGCAACAATGAATTTAACTAATGTAGGAATGGATAATTTCTGTACCTTTCATCAACAGCCTCATTCTGAGAAGAATTTCCCCCAATGGATAAATTCTATGACTCTGGTAATGAATTAATTATTGGATTCCAAACTGACAGAAATGAGTAAGGAGGAAGAAAAAGATAATCAATCTACAGAAAAACAAGAGGAAGACACTTTAGTTTTATGGGACTGTGTCTCAATGTTTGATATAGAAGAAGAGGATTCTCTGAAACAAGAGGAAATATCAGAAACCAATGTGACAACAAGAAGTCAGAGTTTGTTAAAAGAAGATAAGTCAATACTTCCTAAGATTAAGAAACTTCAAGAAAATATGAAGAAGATACAGAAGAACACTGCAATTGTTAAAGAACCTTATTTTACCATCTCAAGTCAAGATCCGAAGAAATTTAACACATCTCTTAAGCCTATTGAAGATAAGATTGATAATGTCAAGGAGAATCTCAAAGAGAATGAGATGGGGTATGATATTGTGGAAGACATTAAAAAAGATAAAGCAAACATTCATTATTTGAAATGTGCAATTTACCTCAACAAAAAGAGAAACTTTTAAAAGCACTTGAGGTACAAGAAGAAGAGCTTCCCACTGATAACCAACCTGAAGAAGAAATTGGTGAGGCCAGTGTAGGAGGTAAGTCTAAGTATAAAACCTCAGCATTTCTCCTAACTTTTTGAGATTTTCAACTATAATGTGCACAACTATTTAGTGGACTCAGGAGCATCAGTCAACGTCATGCCATTGTAAGTCTACAAGAAATATAATGGACAACCTAAACCATCTACTTGGCAAGTTGTTCAATTAGACAAGACAACTGTAAAAGTAATAGGGGAAATGGAAGATGTTCTGATTCGCCTGTCTGTAGATGAGAGGCTATGTCAGTACATTGACATTGTAGTAGCTGACATACCAGATGCTTATGGACTGGTTTTGAGTCTATATTGGGAGGCAAGGTTAGACGGATACTTTGCATCAGATTGGTCACATTTATGGTTTCCTTATAAGGGAAGTCCCAATCAAATAAAAGTATTAAGAGAGCCTCAATTGAAATACAATGTCACTCAGTTAGAGGGAAAGAATGAGCCAGTGAACTTTGTGTTGGGAAATTATTTCATTGAAATAGAATCAGGAAATTACCAAGCTGAAGAAGCCAATAGTATACTCGATACCCAGTCCGATCTCCTTCGATTTTTACGGGCTGATGAGATTGACTGTAAAATAGTAGATCTAGATTCAGATGTATTTTGTAATTCAAATTCAGTAGAGGTAGATAGTTTTTGGACTCTTTATTTTGATGGATCTAAAACATTAGAAGGATCAGGGGCTGGTTGTGTCTTGATTGATCCAAGAAAAAATAAACATTTTCTTTCTTGTAGATTAGAATTCGAATGCACCAATAACACAGCCGAATACGAAGCATTAGTTCAGGGACTTAAAAAGGCAATAGAAATGAAAGTGAAAAATTTGAAAGTATATGGAGACTCTGAAATTGTTGTTAAGCAAATTCGAAATAAGATACACTGTATTTCACCACATTTAAAAGCCTATCAAAATGAATTTTGGGATTTGCTTATAAATTTTCATACATTCAATATTGTGTCCATTCCTAGATTAAAGAATGCAGCAGTTGATTTACTAGCTACCTTAGCTGCAAGGCTAGTACCTTCCAATAATAGATGCTCTATTGAATTACTTTTCAGGCCTTCTATTCCGGATATGATCACAAATCTACGTGTTTTTGACGATGATCAGCAAATTTTGGAATGCTTGATGAATGATGAGACTTTTAAAGGAGCAATAATAGATGATGAAGAACATCAAGAAGAATTAAAATTTGGGAACTTTATTCCTAAGGGATTCAAAACCTTGGAATGAATGTTTGACTTAGACAACAAGTTCAGAAAGCCGACGAATGTCAAGACTCATAGCTCGTCCTTGCAATTTGAGCTAATAAATTTGGGGACTGAAGCTGAACCCAAATATGTAAATTTGGGAAAGTGTTGTTCTCTGGGTGAAAGAAGTAAGTTCATTAGTCTGTTCAAACAGTACAAAGATGTGTTTTCCTAGACATATGAAGAGCTTAAAACTTATGACACAAAGATTATACAACATGGCATCCCGATTAAAGCTGGAGTCAAGCCTTACCAACAGCCTTTGAGGAAGATGCATCCGAAGCTGGAACCTTTAATTCAAAGTGAAGTGAAAAAATTGTTGGATGCTAAAATCATATTCAAAGTCAGACATTCGGAATGGGTTTCTAATTTGGTGCCAGTAAGGAAAAATTCAAGAGAAATCAGGCTCTGTGTAGATTTCAGAAACCTAAATCGTGCATCAGATAAAGATAACTATCCAGTCCTACCCATGGAGCAAATACTGCAGATGGTTTCAGTTTCTGAATTGTTTTCATTATTAGATGGATTCTCTGGCTATAATCAAGTATTAGTAGCTGAAGAGGACAGGCTTAAAACCACATTCAGAACCAAGTGCGGAAATTTTGCGTACAGGAAAATTCCCTTTGGACTCATTAATGCTGGAGATACTTTCCAAAGGGCCATGGATATAAATTTCCCCGGTTTGATTGGCCGTAGTGTTGTGGTATATCTAGATGATGTCACAATATTTTCAAAAAAGAGAGAGGAACATGCATTCCATCTGAAACAAATTTTCAAGCGTTGTCAAAAAAATGGTATTTCACTAAATCCTAAGAAATGTGTGTTTGCAGTCATAGAAGGAAAGCTACTGGGTCATGTGGTTTCTAAGAAAGGGATATCCATAGACCTAGAAAGGATTATAGCCATGGAACATATCCCTTTACCCCATAATAAAAGGGGCATGCAATCATTTATGGGGACAATAAATTTTGTGCAGAGGTTTGTACGAGATTTTGCTCAAATTTTCAAACCTTTGCAGCAAATGGTTAAACAAAGTGTACAATGCAAGTGGACCGATGTGGAAAAGAAAGCATTCAGTAAGATAAAAATATCTATTGCTCATGCACCATCACTCAAAAGTCTGAATTTCGAAAAGGATTTTATTTTGTACACTTTTGCGTCTGATGATTCATTGGCAGTGGTGCTTACATAGAAGGAAGATGGGGGAGATGAGTACCCCATATCATTTATGAGCACTGGTCTGTAGGGAGCTGAATTGAAGTATACAACAGTTGATAAACAAGCTTATGCAGTTTTTAAAGTGGTAAAACAATTCAGGCTATATATACTTAAGAATCGCACAAAGGTAATAGTTCCACACCCAGCTGTAAGATCTCTTTTTGTACAAAAGGAATTAGGAGAAAGAAGAGGCAGCTGGGTAACTGACTTAGAAGAATATGATCTTGAGTTCAAACCAACATCCATAGTTAAAGGACAAGGATTGTGTAAACTAATGACTGAAGGTAAAAACAATGAAGAAAACAACTATGATAATGAAGCTGAGTTACATATGGTGGATGCATGTTCTCTATTCACAGCTCCAGGTTCCTGGTACCAGGACCTAGTCCATTACCTTCAAGAAGGATATTTGTTGGAACATTGGAACTCCAAACAACGAAGAGCATTACGTCTTAAATCAGCTCCATATCAGATAATTGATGGAGTATTGTTCAGAAAGAATTATGTTGGAGTTTTTCTCAAGTGCTTAGAACATGAAGATGCAAAGAAGGTCATAACAAAATTGCATGATGGGCCTGCTGGAGGTCATTTTTCTGGAGATGCAACAACCCATAATATTCTCAGAGCTGGATATTACTGGCCTGCACTGTTTAAGGATGATCATGCTCATGTTAGAAAATGTGATGCTTGTCAAAGAGGTGTTGGAAGACAAACTAAAGCAGCAGGGCCTTTAAAACCAGTGATGATAATAGAACCATTCGAGCAATGGGGAATTGATATTATTGGAGAAATAAACCCAAATTCTTCCTTGCTGCACAAGTATATTTTGACGACAACTGACTACTTCACCATATGGGTCGAGGCTATTCCGTTACGCAACGTAAATGAAGATGCAGTCATGGATTTCTTACAAGATCACATTGTGACTAGGTTTGGGGTTCCAATTTCCCTGGTTTTTTATAATGCTACTTACTTTTATTCTATTATATTAACTACATTTTCTAATGAAATAGGAATCAAGTTGCATTATTCTGCAAACTATTACCCACAAGGAAACAGTTTGGCAGAATCTACAAACAAAAATTTGATTAGGATTTTAAAGAAAACCGTAATAGAAAATCAGAGAAGTTGGCATTTAGTGTTACCTAATGCTCTTTGGGCTGATGGAGTCACACCAAATAATTCCTTAGGTGTGTCACCATACATGCTTGTTTATGGGAAAGAAGCTATTCTTCCTCTCAACATTTTGTTATCGTCTTCCATAATAGCTCAGGTGTCTAGAGGTACCGACAATGAGATCCTACAGATCAGAATCTATAATCTTTTGAAGTCGGAAGAGTCTAGGTCGAAAGCCAAAGAAATATTTAAGCATCAACAGGAAGTAGTGAAACGTTGGTTTGATAAGCATAAAGCCGGGAACAAAGATTTCGAAGTAGGAGATCTGGTTCTTAAGTGGGATCATCCACACGATGAAAATGGAAAGCACACTAAGTTTCAACAGTTATGGGTAGGCCCTTTTCAAATTGCAACAAAGCTTGGCCCCTCAACTTACAAATTGCAAGACTTACAGGGGTGGGAAGAGAACTTATCAGTTAATGGTTTAGTTCTCAAACCTTATTTTTCTTGATTTTTTCATTTTTTGGTTGTCTTGTACATAAATAAACTGATTGGTTTGTTTTATTTTTGAATATTTTTGTTTTTGCTTTAATTAGGTTTTGACTGATTTACGTGTTTAATAAAGAAGCATGACCTTTGGTTGCGTGGGGTTCATCAGAATTCTAGATTAACTAAAATCTTTGATTACAAGACTATATACGGTTAATTTATTTCGAAATAACTTCTTCTAGTTTAGTAGTTTTCCTAAATGGTTATGAACACATTGACGTCCTACTTAATCCTTGTGAAATCACTCAGGATCAAAAGGTTTGGAATACTATTTCGAGGCTCCATCCATCTCACGTTAAAAATTTCTTAGGGGGTGACAGCAAAAGACCCATGGAGAGGAAGCAGGGTAAACAATATATTACATTTAAATGATTCCATGCCAGGAATTGAAAGCCAAAAGGCAAATAAGAGTCAAAATATCCTCGAAAAAGAAATATGTATCAAAACAAAGTACTAAACCATATTAGTACAAGATTTCCAAAGTTCTTCTCCATCCATGAGCTGAAATATAAATACATCTCTCACACAAAAGGACACTATGGATAGAGGAGCTTGAATTAAAAAATTTAGAAAGAAGGCATGTAGGAGGACTCAAAAGAGGACAAAAGTCCAAAAGCACAAAAGTGCAAAATGGGATGGAAATGAGGAACAAACGAATATTTCTGTTAACCATATGTTACAATCCTGTGGTGTCCAAGCTGGAAGCTACCCAAAGACAGAGGCAAAAAATGAAATTCATATTCCTGGCCTCAAAAGAGTTATCTAGACTTTGAAATCTTGGTTCCCTGTTCCCTAAATTAGACCATCATCAATTATTAAAGTGCATACATCTACCATTTGGGAAATCCAAATATCTTGAAGAATTCACCAGGTTGGTATTGTCAAAATAGTTTGTTGATCAAAGAAAAAATAGTCCAGAGATCTGTGTTCACCAGGTAGTCGCCAATTGTTGCAGCTACAACCATTGTTCCCAAATTTTTAAAATTTTGGACCCTCCTTTTGATTTGATTAAATTATATCTAGCCTAGGTTTGAGTTGGTTTTCTTAAAACTGTCCTAGAAGTCCAGTTTTCTCTGCTTAAGAAATTCATCGTTTGAAGTCGGAAGCTTAGTCAACTGTTTTTTTTTTTCGCTGTTTCACGAGTTGAATGATCTAATCCTATCGTTTTCCCAGTCGATACAAGGAAAACTATAGAGTATGTTGTTTTATTGTTTTTGAGCTTAATATTTGATTTTATGATGACTTTGTATCGTTGTCGAGAGTTAGTTAATGAACATCCTGAGGGATAGTTTTCTTTCTCGCCAATATAATGGAACCACGGACGCTTCTATTTTCCTTTATTTTGTCTCAAACCTATTGTTACTGTAGGTGAATTTGTTTTTTTTTCGCTATCGAAATGGTCTACAAGTTTGAATCGGAGGACTTGTCCTCTACACCACTGATGTTTCAGAAGGAAATTGATGAGTGTTCTGAGGGATAGTCTTTTCGCTCGTTGATATTGAATAACTTAAGTGTTCCAGGTTCCGATACCTTTTTTAAAGAGTAAGTCGCAATGATACTTTTTATATCGTCGACACTGCAAAAAAAATATTTACGTTTGAAGCTCCAATGCTTAGCGTTAAGAGTTTCTGACGCCGACAGACTTAATAGTCTCGCGGGACCCGTAGATGGTTTGTTGTCCACCATTGCGGATGTCAATTGGACTATCCTTCTGACGTTTAGAGATTTCAACTATCGATAGGGTTTTCATGCCGACTTTTTCCACCAAGGATTATATATATATATACAAGGGGAGCATTATTTTGTCCTTTATCCGTATTGAAACTTGCGTTTTTGCTCCAGTCCTTGTCGATTGAACTATTTCGCATGCCCAACTGTCCAAATTCAACTCGTTAGCGTGCTATCGTGGATATTTTTGGGTTATCTCGTCGACTGCACTGCGTTTTGCCAGGTAGGCAATCCACGACCTTGTTGTTTGGTTTTTATTAGTTGATTGAAACCATGGTTTTCCCTGCTTAGGTTTTCCCCGGATAGATTTTTCATAGGATGGTTTGTTCGTATAAAGAATGTTTATCTCTGTTGTATACATGCATAATGTTTAGGGTAAAATAGTGAGTTGTGACATTTTTTCTTTGTCGGGGGGAGGGGTTTCGAGCCCGCGTGACTGATTGAGCCATTATGTATGCTTTACTCCTGTCCGAAAGATTAAGGGGGCGGTGCAGACAAGCGTTACGCTGTCTGCATCACCCATTCTTTGGTTGTTCATGGTCATCCGAGGGGGTTTTAAACTTTTGTATATGTTTACCCTATTTTCATGGGACGACAGAGGTTTACCATGTTTTGTTCGAGTTAGGGTTTTTCGCAATGAAGAGCACATTATAGGGTCTATTGTTTTGAGGATTAGCGGTAGCGACGATATGGTATTTCTTTTATCGAATGAGTTTGAATTAGTTCGAATGCGGCCTGGATTAAGATAGAGATTTGTTTTCTCTATGGGTTGTGAAATTTGTTACAGACAGTGGACTTAGAGGGTTCTAAGACACAACCTGCAGGATTTCCTTTTTGCCTTATCACTTTTCTTTTCATGCATTAATACTGTGTATAGTTTATTTTTCAGAATGCATATGGAAGAGATAAATAGGTTGATACAGTTTTTGTTATCATTAAAACACTTGCTAAAATCTCAATAGGTCTAAGAACATGCTATGTTTATGACAAAGTGATTGTTGCAAAGAAAATATGTCCAAAAGACAAAAGAAAAAGGCTCCTGTTGCTGAAGGAGAACCAGAGGTTGAGATCATCACCAGGGTTGAATATATATATGAAGATACCAAAGCTACCACCGGGGTCGAACCAGACTATAAATGGGGAGAGATATACAGGATGATTTCCAATCAGAACGTACCTGATGCAGGATTCAAAGAGCTAACCATTTATGCAAACATCAATAAATTGGCTCTCATGAAAGTAGCCACAAGACTTGAGTTGTTCCCGTGTTCGGAGGTGATAAGCTGGATTCTGCCTAGGGAAGATGTAACTACGATGATTCTTGAAAATACTGTTAACCAGGGCTACGTTGCATATAGCCCTGCATATATCTCTATGGCATATCATCTGTCCCCTACTCAGATTTACTTGACAGAAAGCTAGTTGAAAGAGACAGCTATGGATCTGGTAGAAACAGTTAAAAGGATGATGATACCAGGGAAAAAATTTTGAACCAGGCCTTCAAGAGAGTATGATACATCTACTCTCCAAATTCCCTATAGATATATTGCACTAATGCTAAATAGGATTTTTTGTAGAGCTCACGGAAAAAGCTTCAAAATTGGATGGATACCAATTATCTTTTATGTGGCTACTCAAGGAACCATATTTAATTGGGAAAACATAGTGTCTAATAGCCTCTTAGCATGCATATCCTTAGCCTTCAGAGGGGTGTCATAGAAGAAATCAGAGTTCTACATGAGCTCCATCCTGATTGACTATATACTATGTACTCATTCTTTTCCAGCCTTGAGATGTAACTGGGATAGGGACAAGACCCCAGTGTACACAACATACAGGTTGTTTTGGGCCCATAAATACTATAGCTACTACAGAGAAATATGTGAACACTTTATCATGCCTTTGTAGACCCTAAGTTTCCTGACTGAATGCAACTACATGTCCGAAGAAGCATTCAAGGTCATCGAATAATATGGAGACTATTATTTGACTGAGGAGGGATTGTAAATAAGAATGTATGGGGGTTCCAGAGCACCTTCTCTACTTCCTAAGTATGTCACTATCTATGCGCTACACAAAGAGGCAGCTAGGCAGGTATACATTGATGGTGTGGGAAGTTTCCTTTTCGAACATAACAAGGCAGCCTATCCTGTAATACCTTTCTGGCTTGGAAGTTATAAGTTTTCAAAGGTAAAACAGACTACAGAGTTTGTTCAGGATATGGAGCATTTCTGTTTTGGTGAAATGAACTTTCACAGGAATGACTCCCAAAATAAGGTGGCAGATCACTGCAAGGAGACAAGCATTTATTTTGAATATACCAACTTTTGGGACAAGGACGAGGAAAGATTCAGGAGTGCAAAGAACATGACCGCCCTAAAAAAGAGATTTAAATAGAAAATAGTTACTATGGGCAGAAAGGGAAAAACTTCACAGAAGACTAAGACAATGGAAGAAGAAGAGGCCAAAAAGAGGGAAGAAGATGCTAGAAGACTAGCACAAGAGGCAAAGAGTTGGCTGAAGAATAAGGAAGAAGAAATAAAGTGAGCCGCAGAGGAAGTATAAAGGAAAGAAGAGGAGGAGAGAAAGAGAAATGAAGAAGTAGAGATCAAGAAAAGACAGGAAGAAAGTGAAGGTCTGAGATTAACAGGATCTTGAAAGGACCAACAAAATACTGAGCAGGTAGATACACAGGGAGGACAGGATCACACAGATCAAGGACACTGACAATCTAATCCTGATTCCCAGGAGCCTGCTGCATCTTCTGGCAGCACACTAGGGAAAGCTTCATTTTCTGGAATGAATTTGATCCCTTTCATGCCTAAAGAAGGGGAGGAGGTCCCTGACTTTAGCACTATTTTCTATGATAAGGAGAGGAAAAAGATTGTAAAAAGAACCGAGAAAAAGGTTGAAACAAGAGGACAATCAGGAAAGATGATAACTGATAAAACCTTGGTGCATGGAATGGATGAAGACCCAAGATTGATTGCAAGCGCTGGGGTGGCATTAACCCAAGCGATGGAAGATAATGTTGACAGGATGATGATGAATCTCGAGCAATCAAGAAAGAATGCAACACAATTAAAAGAAACACTAAAGAAGGAGAGGGATGAAGGTCATAAGCTGAAGAGGAAATATGAGGACATAATGAATGAAGTAAGGACTTCAAGAACAGAACTCTAGACTTTGCAAGAAAATAAGGAGGCTTTAGAAGTTTCTGCAGGGAAAACGGAAAAGGATGCTCATAATAGCTTAGCAGAATTACAAAGGCTACAGCTAGAGCATCAAGTGTTGAAAACTGAGAAAAATGATCTTCAGGTATCCTATGAAACTCTAAGTGCAGAGAAGGACCATTTACAAAGCAAAATTGTTGAGTTAGAAACAGAGAAGGCTACCCCTAAAGAAAGAGAGAAACAATATCAAATGCGGGTGGCAGTTTTGGAAGAATAGAATGCTTCATTGACAGCATCACTGAAAGATGTTATGGAATAGAAGACAGACTTCCAGCCTTTAAAAGAACATGTGCTAACTCAAAGGAGGAAGATCCATCAATTACAAATGTGCATTGAGGAATAAAGATGTAAAATTTTGCAAATAGATAGCAAATTAGAAGAAATTTTGGACATTGCTTCATATTTTTTAGGCAGATCTCAAGATATTTTGAGGTTATAATAGGAAGGATGGTATGGACCGAAGCAAATAAGGAGTCTCCTATGGAGTTACCAGTTAAATACCAACAGGGTTTGAAATAGGAATATGATTTATTGGAGTTTGTAATTAATGTTGCAGAATAATTCAAGAAAACTGTAAAGAAAACAAAGGGAGCATGTGCCGAATTCTGCAGGAGGGTGCTTGTTACATACAATCGATGCCATACCTCTGCAGAGAAAAGAGTGGATGTGATACCAGAACATGAATTTTTCATAGAACATCTACATAATAGATATCAGGAAGATGAGCAAGAGATCCAGCAGGTAAAGGATCTAGATGAACGAATTTTAAAGAATGCAGTGGCGCATGCAGCTGTGAGTATTCATCTACTAGAAGATAATCTGCACCTGAGTGCGACGAGGATAGAAGGAGTAAAGAATGAGGTTGCTAAGTATGAAATAAATATCTATTTTCTTGAACCCTCTGTATTTGAAGGCATAAGAGCAGAGGCCCAGGCATGGAAAAAGTTCATAAACGACCAAGCTGGCCCCTCTTCATAAAGTGTTTTAAAAAATTTTGATTTAAAATGTAATATATTGTATAAATTACGAGCACATACTACAAGACAAAATTTTGGAACTGAAAGGTTGGGGAAGCCCAAAAGTCATTGAGGGGTAGTCCAAGGGTTTGGCTTTTTGTATAAATATAGGAGAGCTTAGATGTAGATGGGACTTCTTTCCCAGGCAATTTTTTGAGAGTATATTGTGAGAAGAACTATTTCCTTTTACAATAAATAGTTACAAGTTTTTGTTGGAGAAAGTTTGGTGGAATGTTTCAAATGCTTTGCTATGGATCAGTTGAATGTGAACTATTTCGTTTTCAGCTTATGTCCATTAACTGTGAGATCGTTCTAACTCATTGAATTTCTGTTCATGTTATGAATGTACTCTAGTTTATTCTGTGAAATTTCCACTGTGAGTAATGAAGGTTGCAATTAACAATAATCTATCTTGTTGTTCATATTTCTATTAATGTTCATGTGTTCCAAAATAAATAACAGCTATCTGTAATTTTTCCTAATACATGCGCAGAAATACATTACTCATTGTTAACTGATCATTCTACTCCCTAGGGATAGGTTAGCTAGTTATGGTTAGTTTCTTGTTGTTTTGTGATTTAGATGCGAGAGAGGTAAGATAAGAGTTAAGAACCTGTGCATCACATTGTGACCCTCCTCATTATCTCTGTCATTTGCATTGTTAGATAGGAATTTGCACATCATAACTTAAACACAAAAAACTAAAAATATACACGGTGGACTGGACCATAACCGGTAAAACATTTTAATTTGTTACTTGAATTACAGTAGCCGAACCATGAACCGGACAGATTCCCCATAGCAAACAGTAACGGGCTAGTTGGGAACGTTTATTGGGGAGAATCCCTAACTGTTGTTACCCACGATTTTCCAAGCCTCAACATGTCCCAACAAGTTTTCCTGAGTTTTTCATTTTGATTTCACATTTCTTGGGATGGAAAATATGCAAATGTGCCTTTGATCACATGTTTGACTTACACTTAGGAGATTAGGATTTAAGTTTTCTACTAAGAAGACATTTTTTGCTCTGACCTTGTTTCTAAGAGCCATTGTTCCCTTCCCAATTATTTTAGAAGATAAATTATCTCCAAAAGCAACTCTTCCTATTTTATCTCGTTTTAGGCTAATGAATGTACTTGGGTCTCCTATCATGTGCTTTGAACATCCACTATCCACATGCCATAGATTTTTCTTTTATGTGGCACATAGAGCTATTGAACATTTTTCTTTCACATCTTCTATTCTTCTCCAATCCTTTATTTGCTCCTTATCTCTGGTTGTGGCTCCTTTTTCGATGGGAGTCATTGCTTTGCAGTTTCTAGCTATATCCCCAAAGTTACCACATTTGTAACATTCTTTGTCATACATTGGTAAAGGTGCAAAGGAATTCTGATTTATGCCTATTCGAGGATTACCATAATATTTTTCTTTGTGGGAATATTCCTGATAATGTATTTGGTACATCCTATAGTTAAATATTTTATGCCCAAATTTGTTACAGACATATTAATTACCCAAAAAGAGTTGCATACTTTTGTTTGTCACTAGTCTTCTTATCATTTTATTTGTCCTTTTTCTATTTTTACAAAAATAATATTTCTGACTATCTCTCCTTTTAACTGGGTATTTGAGTAAACCAGCATAAATCCTCTTGTTTCCATCTTGTATTGTGGGAAAGGATTGCTCTGACCTCATTCCTTTGTCATATCCCAATCCAGTTTTATTGCTGGATGATCTTTGGCAACTTAGAATGTCATCTAGAGTTTTTGATGTGCTCACAAATTTTGATTGAAAGGATTCTTCATTAATCTTCTTTCCAAGTGAGACTAATTCAGCCTCATATTTTTCTAATTCTTGTTCACTTTTCTTGAGTTGTTGTTCTAGACTATTTTCAACCGTTCTAGCTTCTTGAAGCTGATTTTTAAAGTCAACAATAATTCTTTATGTATCATTGTTTTTCTATTCAACTTCAGTTACTTTGGTTTTTAATGGTTTGTTGTAATGAACAAAAATATATAATAAATAAACACTAAATAACAATTAATAATTAAATAAATAACTCTTGACAAAGAGTGTAACAAATATAAAAGTTATAAATATTAACATTTAATACTAAGTAGGTTAATTGCGGTAATTAATTAATTATTCAAGAGGTGACTTGAAAAGTCGCCCTCCTTACCATTTAGGGTATAAAATACCTGACACTAATTCTTGTAAAACATATTTTTATCTATCCAATTATCAATATATATTTGTCCTATTAATGGCTTATCGAATATTCCAGGTGTTTTGGTAATATTGATTGTGTGAAGTGAATAAATATTCGCTTCATTTGGTAATTGGGCTAGTTTGTGATCCAGGCCTTTGGCCATATCGTGATTTTTAATCATAATCCTAGGGAGTCCCTAAAATTATGGTATTTGACCAAGTAAGAGAATAAAAGAAAGTCAAAGGAAAAAATAAAAATGGAAAGAAAAAAAAAGTTAAAAAAAAAAGATAAAAAAAAAGTAAATGAAATTTTTTTTTTTTTAAGATAAAAGTAAAAGAAAAAAAGGGGTAAAAGTGAAACCACACGTGGTTTCTTAAAGTGGGTTTGGGTTTGAATATAAAAATGCATAATAATAACTACCAAGAAACAAGTGATATTTGAACTTAGGTGGGGAAGGTAAGACTTATTCCTCCCAACCACCCAATCTACTCACATTTTACAAAACTATTGGAAAAAAGAAGAAGGAGATATTGATTAAATTTCAAAGAAAACTCAAGAATAATGATTTTAATGTTGAAAAGAAGGATAACTTTCCTACCACCTTACAAAGAAATGTTGCAATACTATTTATAATTAAAGGGACACTTGCAAGGAAGGATATCACTCTTTCTATTGCACCTGCTAAAAGTAATTATATTAGTACTGAATTCACTAACCAATTCCTGAGTCAAATATAAGGGAAAATCTAGACTTTTGGGACAGAAAACAAATTGAAATAAGTGGCTTACAACTGAATGTTGGAGATTATATGGCCACATTGAAATTCATTGTTAGTTCCTTATGGAGCTTTGACGGTGACATAATTTTGGGCTTACCTTGGATAAAAACATTGGGGACTTTCATCTTAAATGCCGAAAAGAAGTTTCTAACATTTTCCTATAAGCAAAAGAGAACCACATTTCAAGATATTACAATGAAGTCAGATATAGAAGCTCCAACATCTGAAGAATTCAAGGATATATCAAAGATGATTTCACAGGTTAATCAGAAGTCAGAACAAAAGAAGCAGAAAGAAGTTGAAAAAAATGTTGCTAGTAAGGATGAATAAAATACTCATTTGAAGAATCATAGTCAAGACTTGATCGCACAGATTAATAAATTAAAAAGGGAAAAATATCGCAAGAAGGGATCCAACAGGAATTCCACCAAAAGGAAGTGGATCTCCAAAATGAATTTAATAAGAATCTATTACAAAAAAATGAAGAAAATTTTTAAGCAATTTTGAATCAAGGGTTGACTGAACAAATAAAAAAAATTAAAAAATGAGGAGTTCAAAAAATCCTCAGAGTTATTATCAACCAATAAATCGCGATAATCACAAACAATTGAAGTCTTTACAAGGATTCCACAAACTATTCGAATGCCTTATCATCACCCAAATCACAGAAGTCGATACAACCAATATCAAATTAAAGTAGAAAATAAAAATTGTTCTTCTTATATGAAAACCAACTACAATTTTGAAAATGAACAAAAATAACATCAGAAACTTTTATGAAAGCCTAAATTAAGAAGTTCTGTGCGAGCAGTCAATCATCAAACAATTCCAATGAAGGTATATTTGGGATGGATCACTTCCCAAAAAATGCAACACATTAGTTAAGTAATCCAAAGATTATACCGCCTAGTTTCATCAAGCATCGTAGTTCCAAGCTCACAACATCATGAAAAGTCATTACGAGCAAGAGAACAAAGTCATACAATAAACTATGTTTTGAGGACAAAGCAATTCTAAGGGAGAGGCAATGTAATGAACAAAATTATATAATAAATAAACACTAAATAACTATTAATAATTAAATAAATAACTCTTAACAAAGAGTGTAACAAATATAAAAGTTGTAAATATCAACATTTAATACTAAGTAGGTTATTTAGGGTAATTAATTAATTACTCAAGAGGTGACTTGAAAAGTCACCCCCCTTACCACTTAGGGTATAAAATACCTAACACTAATTCTTGTAAAACATATTTTTATCTATCCAATTATCAATATATATTTGTCCTATTAATGGCTTATCAAATATTCCTGGTATTTTGGTAATATTGATTGTGTGAAGTGAATAAATATTCACTTCATTTGTACATCTTTTTATACTTCTCTAATTCTTCAAGAGCACTTATAGGTTTTGCTTCAAGACCTATCACACCTTCTACTTCTTCTTCATTGATTTTGTTCTCTATTCCCATGAATAATACTTATGCTTCTTCATCTTCACTATACTCATTTGGGTAGCTATCATTCATGGAGTAAAAGTTTTTCTTATTTTCCTTAAATTTCTTCTTGTTTATGGTTTTACTCTTTTGATCTTTCTTATGACTGCATGGTTCTTCATCATCATTATCCTCTTGTTTTGGGTAAGGACATTTTAAGGCATAGTGACCAATCTTTCCACAGTTAAAACATTTCAGGGGTATCTCTCCTTTGTACTTACCAGTACCTCTCTCAATTTTCTTGATAAAAAGAGCTTCTTCACATATGAGAGCTCTATGTGGTTCTTGGATAAGGATTCAAACTTCTTTGGATCTTTTGAGATTTTAAATGCTGCCTCTTTTCTTGATGATCCATCTTGTCCTGTTCTCATATCATAGGCAGTAAATATCCCATGTAGTTCATCTACTGTCATAAGTTCAAGATCATATTGTTCTTCTAGAGTAGACACTTTTGAGTCACACCTCATTGGTAGGGTTCTTAGTATTTTTTCAACAACTTCTTTCTCCTTCATTTCTCCTCCTAGGCTTCTAATAACATTGACAATTTCATCTACTCTTGGAAGATATTCTGCAATGTTTTCCTCTTCTTTCATTTTTATCCTTTCAAACTGCCCTTTGTATGTTTGAATTTTGGATTGTTTGACTTTAGATGCTCCTTCATAAACAATTTTTAATTTCTCCCAAGCATGTTAGGTTGTCTTACATTGCATAACCTTAGCAAATATTGAATTTGTAATCCATCTAATATTGCATTCAAAGCTTTTGCATTTGATTCATATTGATCTAGTTCATCTCTATATATAGGTAGGTAGTCTGGTACTTTATACTCTTTTTCAACAGAACTCCAAACCTTGCATCCAAGAGACATTAGATGGCATCTCATTCTTACTCTCCAAAATGCATAATTATATCTGGTAAATAATAAAGGTATGCTGATGGCTAATCCTTCTTGTTGATCCATAGTGTTTTTTCATAGGATCTTCCTTCTAGTGATTTAAATTGTAGTGAAGGAACTTGCTTTGATACCAATTGTTGGAATATCAAGCAATACTGAGAGGGGGGTGAATCAGTATTGATCTATCTTATTCAATTTTTACCACTTTAAAAATTAAAATCAACAATAGAAACATAACCAAGTATTTTATCGTGGAAACCCACTAGGAAAAACCACAAACACTTTCTATTACTTCAAAATTATGATTACAAATATTTTGCAAACACCAACTTGTTGGATGCTACAACACCCAAGATTTTCAGCTACTACTGAAGGATGCACCAACACCACAGTTTTTCAGCTACAACTAAAGGATTCCATGACACCCTATTTTACCAGCTATGACTAGAAGGAAGTTTCAACTTATTAGAATTTGAATGCCATGTGATCTTCAAGCATAGAGTTCTGATTATGTTGCAGCAATTGAATGGAGGATGAACATACAAACTAAGAAAAACAAACCACACAGGAAATAGACAAGTATTGCTCAAGAATTACAATATATTCATCATAATAATATCCGGTGTACAATAGATTACAAATAGATAGAATTCGAATGCATGAGGAGTGAATTCGAATTCTCCAAGTGGATAAAGCTATATCTAACTGAATCTCTAACTCAAGGTCTCCCAATCAATATCGGATTCCATCAAATCAACTCTCCGATGACCAATAACTCCAACAGACAATAACAAGTAGTTAACTCAGTGCAATTGAGTGTGGTAGGTGAAAAAAAAGTGCTCCTCCACATGCATGCATGCATTATCCATGCAAGGCATGTGCTAGCTAACTGATAGTGAGTCATATGAATGTAACTGAAGGCTAACTGTGGCTAACTAGTGCTAACACCAACTAACTGAAGTAGGTTGGTGTTGGGACTGCCAGTGGCTCCTAAAATGTAGGGATTGGTCTAGGAGGCGCCCCCACTGATGCATGCACATGCAGTAAGTGGCAGTTAACCTCTAGTATTGTCCCCCCACACTTCAATGACTAGTACATGTGGTCCCATTCGGCCATGTGGTCCCAATTGCACTAGTGGACTCATTTAATTCCTTTAAGGTTCCTAAGTTAGGGAATAATTAATCTGATAGACATTTGACCAAGGGAGGATTAATAATCCTAACACCCCCCCTGAATCCTAACTTGGACAACTATGGGACCTGGTAACAAGACCATAGGTCACCCAAATACAATCTAGAAGATAATAAAAATGATGCTTAGTACAACTGAGAAAATAGGGGAAAACCTCATGGGAACCCCCCCCCCTCAAAAATAAGCAGGAAAATAGCAATCTGTAAGCTATCTTTAGAAGAAAGAAGATTCCTCCTTAGAAAAATAGTTTGAGAAAAAACACTGTTGCAAAAATTGCAGCTCTATGCAGCATCATGGTCCATCAATGGACCTCTCAATGTACTTCTGAACTAATGGCTCTGTTTGGTTCTGCTGGATGGTGAATGTAGGGAATGATCAAATATCTGCTTCTATGGGCCATGTAGCTGATCATTCGCCATCATCAAGTAGCATTGACCTGGAACTTTGTTGCACCATTCTGTGAGAAACAGTGTAGCATGCTCATTATGATATTGGGACCTAGTTCTTCTTTTGTCTTCTGGAACTCCAGCACAACTTCCAGCTGCATCAAGAAGCTTTTGAGCCCATCTGGGTTTAGGCTTCTAATTTGGAATGGGTACTGGATCTGGATCTAGAATCTCTTGAGATTCAATCTCAATAATAGGATCATGTTGTATGTGATCTTCTTCATCTGAATTTGAAACCTGTAGCATATCATCATCATCAGGAGGAGAAATGGTTATACCTTCCTGTGTTGCTGGAGGAGTATCATGCAGCTGATCTTCTTCAAACTAGACACTTCTTTCAATGAAGCATCCTTTGGTAGAAACCTCCATCAGTTTGTAATATTTTGCATCATCTGCATATCCCAGCAGAATGCATTCACTACTTTGGTCTTGGAAGGCCTTTCTCTTATCAAGTGGTATCCTAGACCAAGCTTTGGAACCAAAAACTCCCAGATGAGAGACATTGGGCTTACACCCATGCAGTGCTTCGAATGGAGTCACCCCAAACACTGACTTGTGGGGCACCCTATTCTGTAAATACGAAGCATGGTTTACTGCTTCAGCCCAAAGAGAAGGAGGTAGATGCTTGCCATGGAGAAGGCATGTTGCCATCTCTTTTGGTGATCTGTTATTCCTCTCGGCCACACCATTTTGTTGTGGTGTGTATGGAACTGAGTGTTCCATTCGAATCCCCTCTGATTCACTAAAATTCTGGAAATCTCTTTTGACTTGATATTCTTATTGAAGTTGTTCTCAACCATAGCTTTAAAACTTTTAAAAGTCTCAAAAACTTCTTATTTTAGCTTCATGAAGTAGATCTAGAAGTACCTAGAACAATCATCAATAAAGTTCAAAAAATACCTACAACCATTAATTGAATTTATGGGCATAGGTCCAGCTACATCACTGTGCATCAAATCAAGTGTAGAAACAACTCTATGAGCCTTCCCAACATCATACTTCTTTTTCGGATGCTTACCTACCAAGCACCCAACAAATACTCCATTGGAAGTTTGGATGGAGGGAAAACCTTCAACCATGTTATCATTGTGGAGCTGCTTCAGATATTTGACATTGAGATGGCCAAATATCTCATGCCAAGTCTTACTGGTGTTGTTAGCATGAGACAATAAAGTTGTAGGAGGAGAAATATGCAAGAAATGTGAAAACTCATAAGCTTTGGTAGAGTGATTTGCAATACCTTTCGCTACAAGATTTCTAGTGGCTTTTTTTGTAATCTCAACTGAGTATGAATCGAATGTGACCCTCTTGGGAGAGCATGTATGTGTCATCTGGTAAATAGATAGCAGGTTAGCAGCAAGGGAGGGCACATATAATACATTTTTGAACTCACCACGCTTCACTCTAACTGAGCCCCTTACTTCTGCTGAAATCTGGGAATCATCTTCCATGTTAATATCAGGCACCTTTGATAGTGAAAGAGTAGAGAAGGATTCTTTGGAGGAAACCATGTGGTTGGAGGCTCCAGAATCTATAATGTATGCTGAGGATGGAGAGAGAGTTTCTTTCAAAGCATGACACCTTTCAACATCTTCTATCGGTGCTTCTTCATCAGGCTTCTTTTCTCTTGGAGGAGCAATGTTGTGCTGCTTGAGAAGAGCAGACATCTCATCAAGTTGCTTCCTCATACAATGTTCTTCAAGATAGTATCCCTTTTCACAATACGGACATAACTTCTTTTGAAATTTCTTCTTCTTAGAGTTGGATCCCCCTTCAGAAGATTGTTGATTTGATTTAGGCTTCGAATCAGCTGCCTTTGGATCCTTCTTCTTTGATTTCCCCTTTGCTTGCGCTTTGGAGGAGTCAGTAACCAATAGAGCTTGGTCTTTGGAAGTCTGGATGACTCCCATTCGAATCAATTTGTCTTGTTCTTTGATTAAGGACTTGGAAAATGAATCTAGAGAAGGTAGTTTCCAATCAAGAAAGCTTTCCCTCTTGGAATGAAACATTGAGACATAGACAGAGTACTCAAAGCCTATTTTGTTGAGTATGGAAAGGACATTCTACTCATCCTTCCACTCTATCCCGCACTGTCTGCATTGGAGCACTAGAGACTTCAATTTGGAGAATAATTGTTCAATAGTCTCGAAACTACTGGGATGTAAAGATACCAACTCATTCTCCAGAATGTGTCCCCGAAGCTCATCATGTTTGTTAAACAAGATATCAAGCTTCTCCAAGAATTCTCTGGGAGTCCTCAATCCTCCCAGATGGAAGAGGAGATCTCTGGAAATATAAGTACATAAGTACCCGAATGCTTCATCACAACGAATCATAAACTTGTTCCGCTCAACCGGTTGATGAGGCTCAACCTCCCATCCATGTATGATCCTGTGGTAGGCATGCTTGCACAAGGCTAGCTGCATATCAATCCTCCAATCAAGGTAATTGGAAGTTGTGAGGATCCATGGCTCAGGAGTTTGAGAACTCATAATTGCTCCAGCTGGAAGACTGCAAATGCTTCTCTCAAGCTATGTAGCACTTGTCAATTTCACTGCAAATAAAAATAAAACATATGAACTATTAGAATCATGCTTTTCCTCCAGACATGAACATGTTGTCAAGTTCGTCATGCCCTCTCCGCTGCTCTGAATGAATCCATAGCTAGCAAATTTTCATAGGGGACTTCTGTGGAAACCCTACTGCTTCTGATGTTTGATGAGGAGAAACAAGTATGAAACCTTCCTGAGAAGGCTCTGATACCATATTAGACTTTGAATGCCATATGATCTTCAAGCAGAGAGTTCTGATTATATATGATTCATTAAATTGATGAAAAGTTAGTTAAGAATTTGTTTCAGCATATGTTTGTAAAATTGGTCATTATGTTTGATATGCATGTTATCATAGAAGTATCGATGCTAGATATACATTGTAGTTGTGATTACTATTCTACACAAATTAAACTTGAAAAATAATGTTGTGTTATAGATGTTAATTGAGTGTAGATCGGCCACTTGGAAGGAATTTCATACTATCTTCAATATAGACAATATAATATACTAGAATACTAAACTTTATCCTTTAACTAGAAGATAAATGTCATATCATAATGATTGTGACTACTTGAATAGTTAGTTGCATGGATATTTTTCTCAACTTCAAACTGCCCATACCTTATTATACATTCTCATAAATTTAATAGGAATTTGCACTTGATTTGTTGTTAATGTTTGTGTGAGTGACTATATTGTTTTTTTTATAATGTACTTAATAACAAATTTAGTTATTAAGTACTCAAGGTTGTAGATATTAGATTGTAGTAAGTTATAAGTAATTAGTTGCATTTTTCACTTGAAGATTATGTTATGGCTATCTTTTCCTACCATAAAGTCATTACTATTTTGTAAAAAATAGACACCATAAAATGCTTCACTTACGTGCATTTAGCTTTTGCATCACGTGAAAAAACAATTGAAATGGATTTTATCTAAATTAAAATCACATTTTGTTTACTTGAAACTCTTCTTACATAAATGTTTCAAGCCCTTTTTTTACTTGGGTGTTTTCCTTGTAGTTCAAGTATTGTTTTACTTACTGTTTTCATATAATTCAAGCTTTATATAGTGTCTACCTATAGTATTCTAAATAGTTTGCATTATATGTAGTGTATCTTGTAAAAAATATTGATAATTCAAAAAGTTAATATTGAAATTTTATTGGATGAATTGAATACTTAAACAACTTCAGATGACAATAATTTAATAATATAACTACCCATTTCTAAAATTTCCGACAACAAGGAAAAGAATCATTGCTTGGTACCAATCTGGTTTTTATTCTTAGCTACTTGGCTCTTGTAAAACTATAATTTTCCTAAAATTCTAATTTTACTTTTTGGAACTTTTCCGACATTTTCATATAATATTAACTAAAAAAATCCTTGGAAGAAATTGCTCTCTACAAGATGTCCAACGATAATATTATAATGTTACAAATCCTACCAAATTCAATATAAGGAATGAAAAGATAAGAAATAAAAAGATACTTAAAATTTCATTAGCATACAATACAAAAATAGTAATAATTCCATTTAAGAAATGAAATGATATTTAGGATTCTAAACCTACAACAAAACAAAGTTCTCTACAAGATCTAGATTTGCTTTATTTAACTCTATATCAAAACAATATTTATTTACCTTTACCAAGAAATTTGTGTCTTTGCATTTTTATTTGCAACATAGCTTTCAAACAAATACTTTATCTAAGGCAATTTTCTTATAATAATTTTTACATCATTAGCAATTTTCAATGTCGGGGACATTGCCACCTCATGGCTCTTGTTTAGACAATTAACTGTTACTTATATTTATTTAAAGGCATATTCATATTTATGTTTTTTAAGTATATGTTAGGTTTACTTGTCTAATTTAAATCATATGTTTTTTAATTTATTTTGTGAAAAATTAAAAAATTTAATGGAGATTATTTTTTGTGGATGGTGTGTGTGTGTCAACATTGATTATAATAGCTTACTTGAAAAGGACACCATATAACCCACATACAATAGTGCGAGTCGACTTAGAATACATACTACCTACATAAATCTCAAAACACTCAAGCAATCGAGTTAATCCACTAATCCAGAGATAAATTTTAAAATACAATATAGTTATAAGCATGAATTAATAAGTGAACAAATTCAACTTTTCAATTGAGTTTCCATTCATTTTTATGAAATATCAATAATTGGATTGTGTTAAAATGTCCCAAAACCCTTAAAGGAAAAATTCCATTGACAAGTTTTGATCCAAATGGACTAATATCCAAAAGGATTGAATGGCAAGAGAATAAGAAACTAAACTTACAAATCTACCAAGGATTCTAGGTCGAGTATTTCCTTTGAACTTTGCAACTATGGTGGCTAGGGTTTCTCTTAGGATGAGAGTATCTCTCCTGAGACGAGTAATTATCTTGATACAATCTCAGATCTATACAAGGAATAAAGCTCTTATGAGCCAAGTACCAACCTTGTCTAAAAAAAGTGGGAATGGCCTTTAACCATAGTTGCATTTTGTTTTTTTTCTCTTTATAACATCTCTCGAGATTTTACACACTCCCTTATCATGCATATTGAAGACAACCTTCAAAATTGAATCCTTCCCATACCTTCCAAAGGGTTCTAGCGCTTCCTAAAAGTGCAAAGTTAAAATTGCCCTTAAAAAAAAAATTAAATCTGAATTTTATCCTTCCAATTAAGAAGGGCATAATTTATATCAACATTTCAAAAGAAGGGCAACATTTGAAATTACCCAGCCATATAAATTTCTCAAAATGTTGAAATTCCTATGCTATAAATTTCAACTCATCATTCAAAATATTGGAAATATGATAAATTATAATCACTCACTCACTCATGTCATGCACTGAGTGCTTAGTTGAGTAAGATGACCAGTAATCATTGATGACTACGAGGCATTAGCCATCGATTTGTGACTCTGATTCCCAAGTCACTTGGGGATTCAATCTAAAGTGTGACAATGTGTCAAAAACTATGACTATAATAAAAAAGAACAACTAATAGTCTACTACTAGGCCCGAAATGAGCTCAAAAATTGTTCCTACTACCTATGTGAACCTTGCTACCAATGTCCACTCATTTTTCGTCAAACTAAAATTCAAAAGGTCGGTTTGATGAGTCCTCCTCTACAACACTTCATTTTTTGCATGAATATCATGGACTCACGACAACTATAAACAACACCCAATGTCATGCAAATACAAATAATGGCATGTAGCTAGGATCACAAACTGTGCAAAGGTCGATTTATGCATTGCTATAGAGAGGTGCCATTGGGCACACGATATGGAAAAACAATGGTTATTAATAAAATTTAAAAAAAACAATTGTTGGCTCAAGAATAGTCTTCAATTTTATGGGTGGCATGATCGTGATGTAATCTCCCTCCGCTCTTCCAAACATTTGTGGTTTCTCACAACATTTGTCCTCAGCGCCACCAAAATACATATAAAAATTACTTTCATTTACATCCTCTTCCCTTTAAGTTCTCATCTCATAGTCATAACTAAGGATTATTATGCATGCACATCCTCACCTTATTATACGAATTGGATCAAGGCACAGAGACAACCATAAAATATTAAATGTGTCAGGACACAAAGAGTAAGAGACAACTATAAGTAAGTCTTATATTAGATTTACCATATAAGTCTTTAATTAACACTATCAACTGATATTTGGATTGTCGTGATCTTCTTATCACTCCTCACTAATGTGATTGCAAGGCATTCTTTGAAGGTGAGGTCCATAATTTTAGGTCTTCTTCCTCATTATCATGCCTTTTGGTAAGACAATAAAGAGGGTAGTGGAATCCATCAACATGGAAAACGGTTTCGACATAGAGGTATACACATTAATTATTTTCATTAAATAACTTAAATTCCTACATGTGACTGTCGATTCACTGAATCCTGGATAGGTACAAAACACACACAAAAATAGAGCCCTAATCTCTTAATTACTCACACCTAGAACTTTCTCAAATCTAGCCATTAATAAACTTCTTTTGGTATTTTGGTTCAATTTAAAAGGAAGATTGTTGAAACTCGGACATGCATTCAATTGAAAGGGTTCAATTGAATTAGGCTTGATTCCATTGCCCCTCCATCCCATACATGTATTCTTTCGTGACAAGTGTTGAACAAAAAAAATTGATGCCCTGACCCCAATTATGCTAGCTTTGCTAACTTGCTTGGTATGTAGAATTTGTTTTTAATGTTTTCTAAGTTCTATATTATTTTTTCTTAGGTGCGCAATCCTTATCATTCTTACATCTCTCAAGCTTGGATTGCACGTGGATGCCCCAATATTGTTATGACATAGTCTAAGTAGTTTTTTGTATAATGAAGTGTGCTCCAACTTGAAAAAATACAATAGAATAGTTGTTATGTTACTGATCTATAAAATTAATGATACACATATGACAACTTAATGTGTTCAAAATAAGTTTTATTGAAAATATATCATTTTTTCAAGCTAGGTGAAAACATGAAGTTGGGAAACACTTTTGCTTGTTTTTTGACAAAACAAACTGTAAAATTTTATGTTTTTCAACTTCAACCCCTTTAGACCAATATCTCCCTTGGGAATTTCACCTTGAAGTAAAAACACAATTTTTAGAGAATTGAATTATCTGCGTACTCATTTTTTGTTTAAATATTATCGACATATAGTGGGGAAAATTTGACGTCCACCAACGACCTATACTTTAAAATTTTAAGTATGAATAACGAGTGACCTGTGTGCACCACATTTTTATTAGAGATAGTTATTCATTTTAGGGAAAAAAATTTATACTCATAATCTACACATATTGAACTTGTGCATGGACTATATTTTGAGGTTTTTCGGACTTGAGAACTATTTTTTATTATTTATCGAAACAACATAAGTTCATAAAATGGTGCATTATCGACACATTTTGGGGAGCTTCAATTTTCTTTTTAATGTGAGTCTTATTGGAAAAACTAAAAGTACTCTTTTGAATAGGGCAAGGAAATTATGATCTCTATGAAGATTTCAATTTTTTTGGTGTTGTATTTGCTATGATATTGCATTTTCATTTCGGGTGATTTTCAGAGTAACAAAATTCTTAAGGGATAAGGTTTAGAAAAAAATTATTAATAAATTAATTAATAATAAACTAGATTTAGAGATGAACCCATTGCTACCAAGTCCGACAAATGAAATTTAAAATTTGCAGGGGTTTGGGTTTGCCGAAGTTGCAAGTTCCATAAAGATGCCAGATATTTTTGCATGTTTTGTTAACCATGAACTCTCGGCCGAAAAAATATCTCCAAACTCTCAACCGAGAGTTTAGTTCAAACTCTCATCCGAGAGTTTTTTTAAAAATACGGCACGATGATTGGTTCAAAGTCTTAGCCTAGAGTTTTATTAAACTCTCGGTCGAGAGTTTGAACTCTTACAAACTCTCAGCCTAGAGTTTGAGGTTGACTTTTTTTTGTGTGTTCATCTGCGTGCCATCCTTTTTTTCACTACGTTGTCATAAAATTGTTTCCCAACTTCGTGTTTTCACTATCTTGTAAATAGTAAGAGGTGCTCAATTGTTAAAAAATTTAAAAATTTAAAAGAACAATTTTATTTTTTACATTTTTTTTGTGAAAGGGTTTAGTTAATTTATACTTGTCAATTGAAGTACAGTTATCTATATTACCCTTCATCTTTGAAGGGATCCAAGAATAAATGCCCTTCTAATTGAGATTAAGACCCAACCTTCAAATTTGATCACTAATTGAAGACTATAGATCATAGTGTGCGCTTTATTTCACCTTTGTTTTCTCCCAAGGTTATTGCAGTCTGCCTTAACATGCAGTGCGATGTGTGGCATTGGTAGCACATTTCCCGAATTTTCTGGTTGGAGGACCCATTAGGTATGGCGAAGAAAAAACCGAGGAATGTTGTTTTCAGATAGGGATTCTCTGGCAGTTTTTCTCTGTCATGAACTTGTCAAAGTGTTGATTCAAACTTACCATCGCTCTCCATCAGGAACCTGTCAATGTTGAACCTATTTGCGATATATCTCCTGGGTGTTATGAAGTTCATGGGACACATAATGGTTATAGAGATTTTATTTGTTAGCATTCTACAGTAAGTCTCCTGGAAATTGGTCTAGGGTTATTTTTGTGAACACACCTAAGTTGTCAGCTAATGCGCCTGATCATGAGGTAGGTTTTGACCCTTCTATTTAGAACCCCAACCTCCCTAATATTCAACCATTCTTATATGAATATCCTGTAGAGTATTTAGAAAATATTAAATTTAAATGCATTAAGAGGAAGTTGGGTCGACTTAACTTAGCTCTTAGGGAAGATATAGATATTTACCAAGTTTTTTCTATGATAGGATATGCCCTCGTTGGACGGTTTGGTGGTTGTAACCTATCCCTGACCTATTTTAGAATATGGATTTTTGTTAATTGGAAAGATATATTGGGGTATATACCACAAAGTATCTCACTGGCTAAAGGTTGGAAGGGTATTTTCTCGAATAATCCACAGGATGTGGTTACATTGTTGAATGGATTCTAAAGTAAATACTTTTCCACCTTAAGTCTTTGTCAATGGAACACTACCTTTGATGTGAGAAGGAATAATTATTTCATCCATCTTCTTTTTGCATCAAAATTTCATAATGACTAGAATGCCACTGAAATCATGGGTAGAAGATATTTTTAAACTGATTCGAATTTTTTTAGGGTTTTTATATCTACAGACACATCCTTCGTCCAAACGAGACAAATGTATTTAGCTAAAATTCTAGTATATTTAGACCTGAGGGATGCCCTACTAGAATCAATGATGATTTCAAAAGAGGGTTTTTCACATGTTTAGATTCTTGACTACATTGTCATACCGTTTCGATGAAACAGGTGCCATAGATATGGCCACCTTCTCTAAGCATGTACCAAGTCATATACCAAATCTTACTGGAGGTCCAAACATGATATTGGAACGAAGTATGAAGTATCTTGCACTAGAGTTGAGACATACCCTACCTGCAAGGGTAGCCTTTGTATGGAATATGGGACTAAGAAGAACGAAGATGGTCGAGATGACAAAGACAATGCAGGATGCATTGATGATATTTTGATGCACAAGCAGATGGAAGAGTTTCTGCAGATACTACGTCCCATTTTATCATTAAGGATTCCCTATAGTCTCCAATGAATTTCATTGGTAAGTACATTTCTTTGTTACCCTTTGAATCTAAGGAATTTTCTAACTCTAGCTCACAGGGGTCCCTATCTTCTAGGGTATCTTCAGTAAAGATGGTTTCCATTACATGGCCTTTCTTTCAAGAATCCCTCCCCATCATTGACTCCATCATTCAGGGATTTTTCTTTTCTTAACTGACTATCTGATTGAGCACACTTGAACCATCAACAGAGAACCCTAAGGATGTTATATTTTCAAGTATCCTCATCAGATCCTAATGAGCAGGATCTCCCCCTTTTAATAGATTATTATCTTTTTTCAGGATGATCCTTCATCTCCACTTGATAGGATTGTGAGGGAGGGTTATTGGCTTTCGGGATATCCACCATATAAAATATTTTTTTCCTCGAGCTTGAAGCATCATGCTGAAGGTCCCTTCCCTAGGAGCTCTTTTTTGTATAAAGAAAATAGACTGAATCACTCCTTCCCTAGCATGATTCCAATAACAATTCTAGTTAGTACTCCTACAAAAAGAAGATATATTTTCAGAAGTACCATGGCTGAGTTGAGTCTTGATTCAAGGAGGGGGGTGTTTCTAGATTGTTTACCCATGTCTTCCAAGCTTCGAGGGAGATGATATATTA